>QZCP01000556.1:91270-117596 GCA_003956705.1 Brevipalpus yothersi | reverse complement strand
GAGAGAGAGAGAGAGAGAGAGAGAGAGAGTAAACAAGGGAGTCTGTGGAGCTCCCGAGAAAGGCTCCTCATAGTATAAGTACACAGAGGCAAAGAGAGATGTTTTACAGTTTATTCATTCTCGTTCTGATCTGATGATCTGAACTTTCTAGCAGAAAATATATACACAGATATTTGGAGAGAAGAAAATATTGACTATTTTTACATGATACATCGTGATGAATAATTGATGGCGAAAAGTGTATCAGATCATATGTTTATTTGTTGTACTTGTTTTTCGCCTCATTTACTAGAGTTTCATTAGTGTTTATACGGTGGAAGATAATTTTTGCTGCTTAAACTTTAACTCATTTTTCTTCTTCTTCTGGTGGCCATTCATAAGATTTCGAATATGGATCTATCATGCTCATCATTTTCCTCCTCAACATCCAGTCCAATTTGCCAATCCACTTGCTCCGGCTATTTATGCAAAGAACCTCATGATTCAATTGTAGACACCGGCTCATCACCATTGTCTTCCACAATTAATACAATTAATCAAATTAATGCTCCTTTCTCATCACACATGCCTTTCTCAATTGATTCACTTTTATCGAATAACGGTGATGCTCTTCGATTCAATCCACCGGTCGATGTGCCTTGTGGATCAACTTTGAATAGTCTCCAGTCACTGTTCCACGATGGTATCATATCATTTAATCCCACCATTAATTTGACACGATCAAATGCCGCTGATTATTCAATGTCTTCCAATGCTGATCTTCAAGATCAAAACATGATACCATTTTCATCGAATCAATCGTCGATCGCAAATATTCCTCTGGAAGCTCTCATGTCTCGAATGATCTTACAAAATCATCTATCCAAATACTATCAATTCTCATGTCCACCAAAATTGTCTCATGGTAAGTGAAAATTTTTCTCCTCATTTACCAATTGATTGAATTTAATTTTATCCACTGGTTAGAAGGTCTCCTCTTAAATTGTATCAAATTTTTAATCCCAATATTACATCATCTTTCTCTCTCTTTTTCTCTTTCCTGTTACCCTAATTCTCGAATGTTGAATCATTTATATATCATTCAATTGTGAGTCAGTGGCCAAATATCTCTGTGTCGTTATTAATGGATTGTTTGTTTGAATTGATGTTGGAATGTTCATTTGAGTGAGAGAGAGATTATGAGCTATGCTATCATGATAAAGGGTTTAATCATTTACTGAGAGCAATTTATCAATTCATCACTTACACTCTCTATCATTTTATGAGCTATAACACACAATTCAATCGATACTTTGTCTCAATTTTTTTTGGCCAACGTTCATGTACCCTACATGTGATATGTATGTAAACGATTCGAAATTGAATGATCTGTGTGTATGGATCTCATATTCTATTTCACTTACATTTCAACATATTGCATTGTCAGCTATCACATTTCTTGCTCTCATTATTTCGGGTCACTTTTGGCAACTACATTTATCACCATTTGTTCACACACAAACACATGCATTCACATATGTGTATGTGTGTGTGAGAAACAAACCGATAATCCGGGAAGTTGATTCGAAATAATAATAATCGTCATTGGTGAATAATCGATTTATATTCATGACCGAATTGTGTGTGTGGGAAATAGTACGCCCACGCCACAGTGTACATATAATCAATATAATAATGCTTGATTGGATTTGATGATTATCAACACTACATTGGTGCACTAATTATTTGACAAAATATCATCTAATTATCATTACTGTAATTTTAGACTTAATCATCCGATTCTCATCAATACCAAAGTGATGATGAAATATTTCCCAAACATTGAAATATTTTCTTTCCTCTCTCTCTCTCTCTCTCTCTCTCTCTCTCTCTTCCATGATCGAGTTGAAGAGTGTCGAAATTTTTTTGAACCTTTCAGATCACACTTCTTGACCAGTATTTTCATCATTAATTTAAATACTAAATCTTAAAAAAAAGAAGATGATTCTCGCTTTCTCTTTCGAGTCCATCAAACTTTCGAAGGTCGCTGACCGCTATTGCCGCCGTACGAATACAGCATACATGTATAGTAACTCCTTTTTTCCAGGTCAATTTCATTCAAATCTATTTATTTTTTTTTCATTTCACAAATTATTATTACCATACCCGAAAACCTAAAGTAAAGAAAAGCCACTGATAATTCAGTTTTGATGATGACAATGAATCGTGTTTAGGTTAAAACAGATTGTACTATTATTATTATTAGAATGCTCGTCCATGATACGTGCCTCGTGACCTCCGCTTCTGGTGGTGTATGTCTGCAATCGGCAAGATATGCGAACGGCATGCGTTTGGCCTATAATATAATGTACACACACACACACACACACACTCATACATATTCCATCATTATTGTTGAAAACCATTTAGGGGTCCCAAAAGATGTGTGACAGAGGCGATTTTGAAATAATAAACATCTATCCTTCTCTCTCTCTTTCTCTGTCTGTCTATCTTCCTCTAGATTAAAGCAGAGCCCAGTAAGCATACACACATACACATGCCATAGAGCCCTGAAATTCTCTCAATTTGGAGACTCTCCACACGAAAAGCCCACAAGAGAATAAGTTTCTCTCTCTTTCTCTTTATTTTTCACATGAATTGAAGAGAGAGAGAGAGAGAGAGAGAGAGAGAGAGAGAGAGAGAGAGAGAGAGAGAGAGAGAGAGAGAGAGTTTGTAGCGGAAGTGAACTGGACAGCCTTTTAGCAGTTCAGTGTTTATAATGCTCTTGTGGAAGATCCTAAACTTCCCGCAAGTCTCCTCAGCATGCGACCACCGAACATTGACTCAAGATGAATATAAATCTCTTATGTTGGGCCTGAGAAGCCCTCCTTTTGTTTCAAAATTTCTTCCTCTCTCATGTGGCCTTTTCTTTTCTCTCTCTCTCTCTCTCTCTCTCTCTCTCTCTCTCTCTTCCCTAAAATCGGATTCCTCTTCCAACTGTCCTGTATTGGAACATGTGTCCGTAACTGTCAACTGGCAATAGATGCACATTGTGCGATGAATCGCTGGCGTTCTTCGAATTACTAACACTTTCCAGTGAATTTTTAGCCCACTTAAGCACTGCCCAGGGACAATCATCCTCTTTCGTTTACCAAAAAAAATGACCAGAGGATGTTTGACCACTGGACACTGTCAGTAAAGTTTTAGTAGTAGAAACTTTGGCTTCTTTTCTGGAAACTTTACCATCACTTTCGAGTCTCTTGACGAGATACGATTTATGACCTGGAAAGCTTCTGGCCAGTGTTAAAATTTTCTTCCTCTACATCCTCTGACAATAAACTGATTGAATTTCTTTCTTTTCTCTTTCTCTTCCTCACTTCCTCTATGAATGCTTTCAGAAATTCTGGCCAACGCTTCTATATCATCATATCCGCTTTTATCAGCCTCTCTGGCCAATAGATCATCAAGCCATATCTCACTTTCGAAAGCTACTCAACTCAAGTCTTCTCCTATTTCTAATAACAAGAACAATATAAACGATATAAGCAACATTTCTTCGCCATCCAAATTAAATGGTACCAATGTTAATTGTAAAATGATGAACGGAAGTATATGCAAGAAGAGACGATCTTGGCGTCGAGCAGTTTTTAGCAGCTCACAGCGTGAAAAATTGGAGCAAGCATTTTCGGCTCAAAATTATATCAATAAAACTGAACGAAGTAAACTTGCTTTTGAGCTTGGCCTCAGTGATGAACAGGTGAGTTGTTGATTGATACCTCATGAACTTGGGTTGATTAACCTGATTCTCATTATTGGTGTATCATTGATGATGACCTAGCTGACAGATCGTTTCATTTTGGATGCTGATTGATTTGCATTCACTGTCAAATCGGAGCGAAAACTCTCTGTGTTCTATGTGTATGAAAATCTGTTTCTAATAAAACATGCTTCTCTCAAATTTTCACCATGAACAGATAAAAGTTTGGTTCCAAAACAGACGAATGAAAAAGCGTAATCTGGAAAATGATGGCACTAAAATTGGAATAAGATCAAAAAGTCCACAGATATTCGATCTCAACGCGACACTCAATCGAGCTTAATTGACAATCCATTTATAATTAAATTATCTTAACTTGTACCGGCACAGGATGTGTATGTGTACACTTTGGAAGAAGGAATCTTGTAAAATCGAAAAAATAAACATCATAATTGAAGCTCTGATTTCAAAAGTTTTGCTCTCTCTCTCCATTGCGTAACGTTTTGTTCCTTTTACACTGATTTTATGAGCGCACGTCTTTAACTAACATTCAGAATTGATGTTTATTTTGCAAATGTTTTTAACTTTGAAAAAAAATATTCCCCTCTCTCATCATCACGGAGGGTGTTCTCATCTTCATCTTCTTCTTTTGCTTTCAACTTATATTCACATTTCGCCTAAACTATACTAATCTTCTTCCTTTGCACACAAAATGTTTGTTTTAAAGATCTGTTCGATGTCTATCATTGAACATCATCACTCTCGATGGCTCCCAATACTTGCCTTTCTTGCGTACTTACTTAGTGATTCTCACAAGGGCAATCAATGGTTGAACAATGTGTCTGTTGAAATTTTCAATGTATATACACACATACATTCACACATTTTAGTGAAGAGACTAGCTAATTAGAGCTCATTATTCAATTCAAAATGTAGAAAATTATCTGTCTAATAATTCACTCCGAATTTTATTCCACCCTAAACAATCCTTCGGGAAATGAGAATTGAAACATGAAAAATTCTCTGAGATAATGAAATTCTCATCCAATTGACTTGGATTGGCAACTTTTCGCATTAATTTTTATGAATAATTAATATTATTAAAATATTATTTGTTCATGAAATATATACGATTGTGTGTATATTTCAAGATCTCCAGAAATTTTCGATACTTCCTCAGCACTTGTGTAGATATAGGGAGCTGCCCTACGATATTCGCAAACTCTGACCTGAGTAAAATACTACTTCCGACAGGCATAAAAAGATTCAGTGTCATGATAGGTTTTCTCGAGTTTCATTATATTGGTGATATGATTCGAATCTCGAAAAGGTTTTCCCTGAATTTCAATCTTGCAATACAAAATTGTATTCCAAGATTTAACTTTTAAAAGTTTTAAAACTTTTATGGCATTTATGTCGCCATCTTTTATGATCAGCTGCATCATGTTTAAGTTAGCAGTTTAACACCAAAGAATATGATCAAGGTAAAAAGTTTGTGTCAATGAAAATGGACATATATTGATGAACACCTTTTACTAATACATTCTGGTGCATTATTGTGAATTGGTGGATGTCTGGTGATCGGTTTGATACAAGAAGTGTGGTGGGATTCACAATGTAGCCCCTGCTATGAGCGGTTCATCTTTAGCAGCAACAAAAAGGTAGGCAAAAACACGTGGAAACATGGTCGACTGAAAAGTCGCATTGACGACTGAAAAGTCGCATAAATGATCTAGTAGATGACTGAAAAGTCGCATGAACGATTGTATAGACGACTGAAAAGTCGCATAAATGATCAACTAGACGACTGAAAAGTCGCATTATTGGAATGTGCAGACATCTCTCTCTTTCGCTCTTGGTGGCCATGTGGCTGAGTTCATGAGAAACGTTGAAAACAATCTTCTGAGTATCGATGGATCGAGACTCACTATTGAGATGAACAAAGGAATGGAACAAAAAGTTCAGAAAATCAAGAAAATAATGAAAAGAATTCTCCCCCCCCTACATGTTGATGTGAATTAAGCCTTTCATGAGGCGATGAGTCCATCAGTATGTCCCCCATCTTTTACTTTCTTTTAACTATCTTTCTTATATGGTTGTAAAAAAATCATATTAAATAAAATGATTCTGATTGTGTTAAAATTCGAACTTTTGAATTGTCTCTTGCATCTGTGAGTGCGGGAAAAAATTTCAAACTGAAATAATGTAAAGTTTTGTGATATAAATATAAATACGGATGTGAAAGATATATGTGAAGTTAGGCTGTTTTTTGATTTTAGTCATTCAATTGATCATTGCTTTTTAAATGATGCTCTTTTCACTTGATTTGAAAAATGTTGAAGAATTTCGTCAGTCTTTTTACTTTAATACCTCACAGTAGAGGTTCATCGGCACGATGCTTAGATTAAATTCTTTTCTTGATGAACTTTTGGGTATATTTTTAAAATTTTCTGATCATTCATGGAATCTTATTTATCTTATTTATCATCCTCTCTCTTTTCTTTTATGGACACAGATAAGACAATCAGTAGTCTTAACTTGGAGCCTGGTTAAATTCAATTCTTACCAAAGACGGTCAGCTTCTGGAAACCTTTACCTTGTGTAACGCACACACAGGCCTACAATCTTCCACAGGCATACTCACAATGGCGTTGGTCATATCATATGAAATGAGAGAAACATTTTCACAGCCTGGCGAATTATTTGCTCTATTTTGTGATGTTGAGACTTTCATCTCATCTATTGGAATCACTGATGGAAGACATGGAAAACTGAAGCATCGATAATGCTTATAAAACTCACCATTCAAATCACCAGATGCTTCGACATTACTTTTCGATGCATAATCGGTGGGAACAGAAGGTCTATTATTGTTATTATTACCATAAGCTGTGACTTCTTCAACAATATTGTCAAGTTTTGATGCTGTCGATGATCATACCCCATTTCCAGGATATGCCAATGTTTTGACAAATTACAGAGGATTTTTTCCTGAGCTCAATTGAGCGCAAGACCTTACACACAATCACCAGATACGTTACATCTATAGGACGCTTCGACATCGTTATCTTGATGCCCGATTGTGAGGATTCATTTTATTCGATTCAACTTTCGAATGCACAGCTTTAAGATGCGTAGATTAATTGGTAAGATCGAATCTATCGAAACTGTGTCACTCTCTTTTTTTTGAAAATTTTTTATCATTATTACCATTATCATTATTGGCATTATAGCCAAAAAATTGCCTAATATCTGATTTTTCATAGGCTAGAGGAACGATTTTTACAATATCGAAGTCATTTTGTCAGAAAAGTTTATCAATTGCCCACTGAAAAATTTTTTTCATCAAATCCTGACCAAAACGTACGCACAAATACTTTTCCCAGTTCACAGAAGTTTGATCGCCTGGAATGTGCTTAATGCGTGAAAATGAACACTATTCAATGAAAAAGTGACAAAAAAAATTTTCTGATGCAGGCAAACACATGATTTTTTCAGATTTCAGTGAATTATGATTTTTTGGATGATAATTCAAATATATGGGGGACAATAGGGTATATAAGCTGGATTATGTCATGATTATTCAAAAAATTTTGAGTATTTGGGCATACAATCACTCCTTTCCCTCTCTTCTTTTCTCTCCTCTCCTCTCCTCATTAACAATCAATCTCATTTACATAAAATATTTGTTCATAAGATGTTCTGTTCACCGTCTATCATTCAACACCTCTGTGCCTTTCCATTTGCCTTCCATTCGAAAATTATACTCATCATGATTCCCATGTGAATGTACATTGTGAAAAGCGTATCATGAGGCGAGAAAATTATGCATTTCAATTTTTCGCAATTCGCAATAAAAAAAATTCATTCCCAAACACTCGCCAAAACCAGTTTGAAAATATATCGAAAAAAAAATGCGATGTGAAAGAAAATCAAGATAATTAAAAAAATATTTTTTCTTTCTCTATCAACTTCTCTTTCACAAGCTCTTGCTCACAAGCTCAAGCTACTGTATTATATATACTAGGTTGGTGGCGCTACTCATTTTTGAGACCTTCGACAAGGACATTGATTTAATGCAAAGAATATGTTTTGTGTGTATGTGTTAAAATGATAATATTGTCAATTCGAAATATTTGAAATTGCCTGAAACGATAACAAAAACATTGTATGTATATATTTTGTATGGTGGTGTTTTAATTAAATGCAAAGTGTTAAATGACCATCATAAGGTCTGCCAGTGTTCATCTACAATTGCTATCAAGTGGCAAATTGTTTACTTGATTCGAACATTGTTTTGGTTGCTCACTATTTGCGACGCATAGTGTAAACAGGTGATTTATATATATTTATTCATAGATATATATATATATAAGCCTGATAGAAACAATGGAGTCCCACAGTGGGAATGGAACCTCTGGAAGGAGGAAAAATTCGGAAAAACGTAAGGAAAAAAGTCGCTTTGCTGCTAGAGCTAGACGTAGCCGTGAATCGGAAATATTTTTCGATATGAGCAAACTGTTGCCCCTGCCACAATCTATCGTCTCACAAGTTGATAAGGCATCCACCATGCGTTTGGCTATCAGTTTTATCAAGACACGACATCTTGCCGAAAAATTATCACCATCAGCAATTGGTAATGAAAAGGAGAACACAATTTGTGAACAGACCAATATTTTGGGACCAACAGGTGTTATGGATGCTTTTATGCTGGTCTTGACGCCTGATGGACACATGCCATTCATATCGGATAATGTGGAAAATTATCTTGGCCTCAAACAGATTGATCTTCTTGGTGTATCTATATTCGAATTCACGCATCCATGTGATCACAATGATATTCGCGATGCATTGGCTCACAAGTATGATCTTTCCAATTCATTGGTAAAATGTGGGTCGAATGATACCCGTCAGCAAGCAACAAACTCCTTCCTGATACGTATAAAATGTACGATCACAAGTAAAGGAAAGACCGTCAATATCAAGTCAGCAGCATATAAGGTCATTAAACTGACTGGCTATTGGCTTGATTGTGATGAATCGGACCGATATCTTTGCCTAATTGGAGAACCATTGGTTAGTCCAAGCAAAATCGATGGACCAGTTGGGGGCCAAACATTTCTTAGTCATCATTCACCAGATATGAAATTTACCCATATTGACGAAAGATTTACCGAAATTCTTGGTTACAATCAGAAAGATTTGATTGGACAATCAATCTACAATCTTCTTCATGCCGTGGATTGTCTTGATTTGAGCAAATGCTTCCAAACCTGTAAGTCACTGTTCGAATCTCTCTTGTTCGCCGTGCATACTTGATGGCCAATAGCAGATAGGAAGAGATGCATGAAAAAGAATGTTAATGTTCATTTAATTGGTCCGTATTTTAACTAGTCTCCTACCATCCTAGAATTTCGAGGTGCGATAACTTGTTGTGTGTTTATGTATTTATCAAGCATCTATGATGTTCATACTCTTCTTTTCCTAGATTGAATCCCGGTAAATTACCGAAGATCCACTATTGTATCTACATTCACAGAGGATAAGAGGAGAAAAAAATGAAGAAAAGTAAACAAGATAGCTGAAAATTTGATAAGAGCTTCGGTAGCATTCTTCGTTGTATACCGCGTTACACAGAGACAGAAAGAGGGCAGACTATGAATGGATGTTAAAAGACTGTGTAGCATTGTTAATTACTTCTTTCGTTTGCGTTGGTATAATTTTCTGTCATTTTTTCTATTCTTATCTGTTTTATAAGCTCTTACGTTTCTCACACCAATTAATCATATGAGATGTGTCTAGGAAAGATTTTATCCCAATGAATATGGAAACAAGCAAGCTTATTCCACTCTTAAGATAGTTTTTTATTTGGAATCGAAAATTTTCTCAGCTCTTCATTCCTCTGAAATTGATTGAAAACTAAGTGATCACGCTGAAGAGAAGAAAAGATTTGAAATCAATTCTTTTTGTTTGTCAGAATCAATGCCTTTGTTTCTCTCTGCCTATCATACTATCACTTCAACCCTTTTTTCGAGCTCATTCATCTTGTTTGATAAAATCACTTCATTAGCTCGAGAGTGCTCTGTGAAGAGGTTTTTCCAAACGTTCAACTTTGACGAATATCATGTGTACACGATCTCATTTCATCAAAATTAGCTTTAACATAGATACATAGATACATCTGAAATCAATTGATCAACTTTGATCTACCACTAATAAGCAAATTTTTCTCTATATACTTGTGATGCAATTGGTGAACTTTGTCAATTGCATTTTGAAAGTCTTCAAGCTAACATTGCATGGCAACCAATCTTTAATGTAGCCTCATTACCTTGCTTATTTGATTAGTCAAGAACTGATGAGTGAATTAGTAGTAGTAGTAGGAAAATCCAAAGCTAAATTATTCTCACTACTCTCACTATCTCCCTCTACTAATCTCAATCTCATAAGATTTTCTATTTTTCCCTCCTTTCGGCTATCCTGACATGATTAATGCAATCCTTGTAAAGTGTTCTATCGCCGTATCTTCATGAAATGTACTTCGATATGTACTTCGACTCCACTTTAGTCCCCACTTTTCTATTGAAGATGGAGAGTAAGAGAGAGAGAGAGAAAGAGAGAAAGAGAGAGAAACCTCGAGTCGACAACCCTCCAAATATTTACCCGATCGTAGTCTTTGATAATAAAATTTTTCTTCTAGGCTCTTCTTTCCTCTGTGACAGCCTGATTACTCGAGGGTGAAGCTTGCTGGAATGATGATTCTATCATCACTCCGAAGAAGAAGAAGCCTCTTTCCATTGTCCTTCTTGTATATACTGCTGGGTTTTTCTCTTATCTTCTTTCTTCACTTTCTTCAATTTTGATGGTCATTTGCATCATCGTCTCTCATATCTTTGATCAGAAAAATTCATCTTCGTCTATTCTTTCCGATCATTCATCGGGCTTCTTTTCTATCGATCTTATGCTGAATAATGCTGTCATCCAAGATATTCTGAATTGTGTGTATGTTTTAGGTAGAGTAGGTATGACTACCTGACTGATAAAATGGAATTCGCCGATCATTAACTGGAAAACTACACTTGACTTTGATTAGTCGCTAGATATACCACACTTTTCTTTTGTGGTTACTGTGATTTGGTCGATCGGAAGCGTAAACTTTTCAATTCCACTTGGAATTATACACGTTACTACACATCTAATACTACCAGCTTTCTATCACTTTCTAACTAATAGAATCGATCTTGATATATGTCTTGTCTTCTGTTGTCTAAGGAATGTTTGCAATTCAAACTGGCATTTACTTGTTTTCTTTTGCTTTCACCACCTCTTCTTCTTCTTCTTCTTCTTTCTCTTCTCCTCTATTGCCAATATATCTCTCTTGTCGTTCCTCTTCCTTTTCATTGTTTCACCAATTTGATTCTTCTTTGTGCCATGATTCTTTCCTTTTATCTTCCTTTTTGACCTCCTATCTGGGTTCCTTTTGTATCCCATAACCTTTTGCCGAGGTGTATCTATGTGTATGTGTATCATTGCCATTTGGGTTCCTCTTTCTCTTTCTTTCTCTTTTTTTGCTCAGATCCATCCACAATTTTCTATCCTATTCTGCGTAGACACGCCTTGAAGTCGATAATCGATATAAAACTAGGATACTAGATGGGCATAGATGCTCTATTTTAAGATCTTCCATGAGAGAAGTATTACCATGCATTCTGATGACTATCAAGGGCAGAGAAAAGCTATCAGGATCAATTTCACCCTTTCCTATTTCGTTCTCATTCTCTCTCCTAAGTCTTGTATTCTCTATCAATTTTCCTCTTCTTTTTTGTTTCTCTTACATCCATCATGCCGATTTTATCCTCAATCTTTTTAACTTTCTTGCTCCTTTACCTCTTTCTTATGATCAAAGTCTCGCAAAAAAACGTTTTTCCTCTTATAGCTCTCTCTCCTCATCGACAGTCTTTTAGACAAGTTTCGATTAACTCTTTAGGAAAAATATCAATGTGAGAGGAATTTTTCCATTTTCTCATGTCACGTCTAGCTTGTATATATTGATACATGTCTCGATGAGTGCTAGAGCAAAGTTCAGCGATACACATTGATACGTATACGAGATATACGTATTCTTGAATAATGGATCATAAATTGATAAATTTTTGATCTGAATGATAGGGTTCATTCAACAGAGTATTTCAAGATAAATGAAAAGAGAGGAGAGAGACAGTTTTTCGAATAAAACGATTGAGTAGAAATTGAATCTTCTCTTTCTCATATCAAAGCTAACAGCTCGTTAATGTCATATTGTAGATATTTTGTGAGATACCAGATTTTTTCTCGATGAAAAATAATCTATAACAGTTTAATGAGATTCCAGTTGGAAGAATTCCCTGAAGGGATCAACCATTTGAGTATTGTTCACCAGTAACTAGGCTAGAATTGGGTGACACACATGAAAAAATGTGGCTTGCTTTGAATATAATTCTTTTATTGAATTTTTATTAGGGAAGTTTGTCTTATTGAATTTTCCTCTCAAAAGCTTATGTATGAAAAATTATCGAATTCTTTTCCTGCAAGATGCATCATACCCGCTTGTCAGGCATCTGATGATGTTCATCTATACTAGTCGTGATTGGATCTATTTTTTCCATTGCAAAACCTACACTGATCTTTGATCGGACTTCCTTTTAAAATTAATCATTATCAAATCATGACATGAAATCGTACTATTAAATCTACAAGAGAATGAGAAATTTTTTTCTTACATGGAACCAGTGAATATTTTTTGATAGGAATTTTTCCAACCACTCATTGCAAGAGGGTTTGTAGCTTATATTCTAACATGGAGTAAGAGTGGATCGAAGCTGCAGTCATGCACGTAGTGTGACACGAAATCGGAAAAGCATCATCATGGATGAGATGTTGATAGTCTCATCTAGAGATCATGTATCATCTTGTACCTGAATTTTGATGATGAACTCTTGAGTGAAGACACAAACGAAGTGAAAGATCGAAAGATAGTTGATAGAACACTCTGTTCGCTCGTGGAAGAGGCATTGTTCCTACAGTGAATTGGACTCTCTCTCTCTCTCTCTCTCTCTCTCTCTCTCTCTCTCTCTCTCTCTCTCTCTCTCTCTCTCTCTTGATACTGGAATGCTTGCCTTCCTGGAAGCAATTGAATGAAGCTCAAATTTCGCTATCGGATTTTAGCATGAAGCCTCTTACTTTCTCTCTGATAGTATGAGAGAAAAGAGGTGGGATAGCAAGTGTATATAAATGTGCACGCAAAAGCTGATGGAATAGATCAAATGTTGGAGAGAATAGCTTACAACTTGGTGTCTTCTGGCAATGCAATTTCACTCTTCCTCTCTTGATTCAGTCATTCATCTATTAGTAGGCTAAATTCCACATTCTCTCTCTTCAATTTTCTGTTGGCTCATTTTGCATTTGATTACCCCTTTTCCAATGTTCACTTTCTTTCACCCTCTAATTTCTGATGGTTCATTAGTATTCATTCGTGAGGGCCGATATTAGAATGATAAACGATCGCTTTGGTGTAGTTTTCTGTTCTCTTTCTTTTTGCTTTCTCTCTCTTTCACTCACTCAATATTTCTCCCCTATTTTTCATGTGTCGAATGTTTCCAAATAATCGGCTAGTATCACTGGTCTTGAAAATTTTTGTTTCTTCTTGAATGATCCTCAGGCATGAGGCGTGAGAAACGAATGATAATGTTGATTTTTTTCTCCATACATGCTTATGGAGAACATATACATATGGCATTGTGGTGTATGCCTAATTTTATGGGCTACTATTTCCGATTATTTTCCGATTATTTTTTATTTCTTTCCTTAACAGCAGCATTGTGGATAGCACTTGCACATTAGCACTAAAGTGCTGAAAATATTTTTATTTTTTACACTCTTTTCCATAGATGTCGCCTACAGTTGGCGTTCGTTGGAAGAATCGTTCGTTTCGTCGAGTATACTCCTCTTTTTGAGACGTTATTATCTCAGCCTCTTTTTCGTATTTTTTTCTCCTCTCTCTCTCTTTCTCTCCATTGATGAATGCATCACTAGCTCTTGAGGCTCATTGAATGTGGAGAGAGATAATTTTGATTATTTACTATACCCAAATGAAAGCAATAGAAAGAGATTCTTCTTTTGCGTTAGCCTCCAAAGTATCTATCTATCCAGAATGCCTCTGCTACTTCTATTCTCCTTGACAATCAGTTTCGCAGGCTATGCAAGAATTCGATGAAGGCCATTCTAATCCTCTCCTTGTAACTTATTGAATGGGAAAAAAGGAAGAGAGAAAGAGAAATAGAAAGTCAATCATCTTTTCAATAACAGTTTTCTCTCTATTTTCTTACCCATTTCTACTGACTCATTTCAACTCATTCATGATTTTTTTCCCTCTCCCTTCATTCCGATTTACAATGCTTTTTTAGGCCTATTTTACAGTCTGGCAGCTTATTTTTTCTCTACTCTCAATGCTTTCCTTCACTGCCGATTGAGTTTCATGTTTGATATCGCTTTGTCAGTACATATTGATTCTGGTTGATGGGCAATTAAAATTCTCTACCATTCTTTAACCTAACCCTCAGATTTGAAGCTTTCTCATTCTCTTTCCTCTTGCCAGAAAAATATCATATTGACTATATTGACTATTCTCATGTGAATTTCTCCATCGATTGTCTCTCACATTCACATTCACACACATACACAGTCACTGTCTTTCGCCTGTGAAGTGAGTGAAAGAATAAGCTTGAGCATCGATCTAAAATCGTGCTTGGCAGAGAGTTTTATATATATAACACCCCAGTATAAGGTGGAGGTTTGCCCGCTATTTTCTTCTGGCCGATCTGCTAGTGTTTAAGATGAGAAAAGAAGAAATAGTGTTCTGTATGTGTTTGAGTGTGTGTATGTGTGTGCCATAAGAGAAAAAGAGCGAGAGAGAGAGAGAGACTTGAAAACGATTGAGACACTTCCTTTGAGGAACACGTCTTATTTCTACTTTGCTTCATCTCTTCCACCACCACTTGGCAAACTCCGAAAGAGCATATCACACCGTTTCTTCTTCTTCTTCTTCTTCCTCCTACTCATCTCTCAATCCCATGGTATCTTGTATCAGAAGCGATTATTTTTCCCCCTCGCCTCTCTCTCTCTCTCTCTCTCTCTCTCTCTCTCTCTCTCTCTGTATGTGTGTATGAAACAAACTGAATCAAAGTAGCGCTCCTTGACTTATTCTAGTAATAAACCTTCTTGAGACCGATGATGATAAACTGTATGGAAAGAAAAATAAGCATCAAAGAACGTGTTGGCTGTAATAGCGAGACAAACGGTTCATGGACAAAGTTCACATTCCTTTTTGAAAGAAAAAATTTGAATACTCTAATTTCTTTTTGATCTTCAGCTCCTGTTCAACTGAGACGAAGAATGTCTGCTCAAAATTGTTTCAAAATTGATCTCTTTCTGAATGAAAGCTCAGAAAACTCTCGAGAGCAATTTTATTTTGTTGTTCAATCTTTCTTTTTCCATCCCATAGTTTGCCTTTGTTGTCGGTAATTGTGACAAAATCGATCGGTAAAAGAATCTAGCTTAGTTTTTCTTGCAGATCTTTCTTACCTTCACCCTATGCCATTACCTGGAGAAAATTTTTTCTATTCATTGTTCATGGTGGTGAGAGCGATTGGCAATCAAATGTTCAAGATACAAGATTTTTATTCATTCAAAAAATCGATTTCATTAACACTTGATTAGAAAATGTGCTTATTGTAGTTGCCTCTCTTGTGTTATCAAATTTTATCC
Source organism: Brevipalpus yothersi (assembly GCA_003956705.1). Taxonomy (NCBI): domain Eukaryota; kingdom Metazoa; phylum Arthropoda; class Arachnida; order Trombidiformes; family Tenuipalpidae; genus Brevipalpus; species Brevipalpus yothersi. Next base: position 102,058 of record QZCP01000556.1, on the reverse strand, counting down.
TCAATCACTCTTCATGGAACAGGAAGGGAAGGGTTTTTCAATCTATTCAATTGAATGGATAGAATTTTCAGTCAATAAAAGCCTCTCTCTCGCTCTCTGTAAACCTGAGAGGTGCATGAAAAGGGAAATATTTCCCATTCACTTAATCTTACACTATTTGAACAAGTCTGCTAACTTTTTGACGCCATAAAATTTTGCCTATGTTTGTGAATATCATGTATTTATGATATTCTTCATTTCTTCTTCCACTCGGTTCAGAAAAAAATCCATCTCTCACATCTCTTTTTCTCTCTTTCACACACATCTTTCGATGTATCTATGATTAAGATCCAATAATGTACCTACATGAAGAGCGAAAGTGAGAGGATAAGAGAGTGACTGAAAGAGAGAGAGAAAAAAAATGGAAAAAAACAAATAAGATAGCTGAAAACTTGATAAGAGCTCATGTGGCATTCTTTTTCGTTACCTCCTCACCAAACATACGTAAACACCCTTCTCTTTACGCACTTTTCTATCTTGTACCAACTTTTACTGGCTTTGCTGCTAAGCTCATGGAATGCCAATGCTTCGACAAGCTCTTTGCGGTAATACTTTCTGGGATGCTGAGGCAGTGAAAGATGGCAAAGATGATGGTGACAATACGGATGCTGTGCAGCCTATGTGGCATTGTAGTATATTGCTTTCGCCAAGGTGTGTTCGTGTGCTTGGGTGCTAAATATACCATTTTTCAACTCCTCAGTGTTATCTCTATTATTAGCTCACATCTCTCTCTCTCTCTCTCTCTCTCTCTTCTCATACCTATGCTCATTTCTTTTGCTCCACTGTTCGACTTGCCCAATTTACATTGCCTCTCGACTCAAACCCCTCTAAACTTTCACCAGAAACATCGCCCTCATCTTTCTCTCCGTCTTCTTCTTTTTCCTCCTCGTCCTCGCTTCGTTTTCCTCCCTATTCTTGATGCCAAATTATCGTGATTATCAAAAATCGATTCTTATTATGGGCAACATGAGCGTTCACAACTTTTCAACATGCTAGGGCTTTGTCGCGTGCTCCTCCCAGTATCTTTGAGTATCTTGGATGATGATTGACAGTGAATGATGCCTTTCTTGACTTAGGCTTCGCCGGAATCATCATCGTTTTTGCTTCACTCTCTCCACACTTCAAATGATGATGACTTCCACATGCACCATGTTGCCCATTTTATTGCTTTCAATTTGCCTCCTTTTTCACGCTTGCTATATGTCTGGCAATAATAATACTCATTCGCTCTCTCTCTCTCTCTCTCTCTCTCTCTCTCTCTCTCTCTCTCTCTCTCTTTCTCTCTCTTTCTCCATTCCCATCACTGTGATCTGACCTGTTCTATTCCTCTGGCTTATTGCTCTCTTTTTCCATCTCTATCTTTCTCATCTATGTTTCCCTCAAACAATCTTTCCCTTTCTCCTACTGTTTTGATCATGGTTTGAAGTACCTCAGATAGTGGCCAATTCATTTCATCTTATTTCCGAATGAAATTATGCTTGTAAACTTTTCAAATGTGTGTGTGAGTATGAAACCGACATGGTTTTGTCTTCACATCCGGCTGATTTGTGTCGATCAGTTATCTAACTGACGATGATGGATGTTTGCTCATAAACACAAAATTGACATCATATACAACCGAGTGGTACCGTTATATTTTTCCTCTTCTCTCTCTCACTCTCACTCTCTTTTTCCCTGACCTTCTTTGCGTTCTTCCCATTCTTTACCACCCAACAAAAGCATCCAACATATTCAGCCCCATATGAGAGAGAGAGAGAGAGAGAGAGAGAGAGAGAGAGAGAGAGAGAGAGAGAGAGAGAGAGAGAGAGAATGAGAGAGCTTTGCATCTTCCCTCATCATTTTCTCTTTTTTCATCATCATCCCTCTGGCAATGATTCCTACTCCATCATGTCGAGTTTTGATACACTACAAGATAGTTAGTTTAGTCGACTCAAAATAAACTGTCTCAATTTCTAATGGAAACTATTTACCACCAAAAGGCCCTAGTCAGCCCCCGAGAACAAGCAAAAATCTTTCTCTCTATTTCAACGTTAACATTCTCTTTATTTTACCCTCTTCTTCTTTCCCCATTGAAATGATTCTCAATTTTTGGCGCTAATCTTGTGCTGCTGAATCAGTTAATTCATTCGGAAAACTGAGCGTGCATACTGATTAATGCAATGCCGAGAAGAGAGGTAGTGAAGCCATGAGGTTGATATATGAAATGAAGCTGTGAGAAGATATAACCTCGTTCTTGTGGTGCAAATCATTTTGTGGATGCTCTTGTTTCACATTCTCTTTTTCTCTCTCTCTCTCACTCTCATGCTTTCCCACTGTTTCCAACCAAATTAGTTCTCGTTATAAGTCCTTCATCATGATTACCACTGTAATCAAAATGTTCACAACCCAGTGTTCGAACAGTGGTAGGCTGCCTTTTCCTCTCTCTCTCTCTCCCACTTTGGCGTCCCTCTTTTTTTGACAATGGCTGCCAAAGTCTAGTGGCAAGAACAATTTTTTCTCTACGGCTAATGCCAAATCAAATGATAGTATAGTGAGGTCGATACTTCACTACTGTATACATGCATACATGCCTATGTGAAATGCTGCAAGTCAAAACACAGTGTGTGGAAAGAAGTACAGAGAAAAAAATTGGACTGGATAGAGAATGGAATTCCTGATCGTTGAGGATGCCTGTTATTGTGATGGAGTAAATTGCTTGCATAGTTATACACACACTCATGCTCATTCAGAAATAAAACATGGATATTCAGCATGATAGGCAAGCGAGAGATTCAGTACCTCAGATATATATGTATGTATGTGTACAGCTTTTCGATTTGCTCGGCTGAACATTTTCCTATGACTCTTGAGCTCTTTCGAATTCCTTATCGTCGTTACTCTCTTTTTCTCTCTAAACCTTCATCGATTACTGGACTGAAGCAGACAGAAGATAGAGTGAGAGACATTGAGAAAGCAAAGTGTAGCAAGGAAAAAGTATTCCATAGGAGCCATGAAATATATATATTTTTATACCACTTGCTCATATTGTTCCATGCTACCTCTCTTTCTCTCTTTTTCTTTTTTATTGGAATACTTTGTGAGAGTATTCCTTGCATTTTGAAAAAAGTTTCATCATCACAATTACAATTTTTCCACTGATAGCTCATACATTGTCATGATTTGGCGAGTTTTCATCTTCTCCACATTCTCCTTCCCCGAAGCTTCTTTCTTTCACTATTATTTCTCTCTTTCTCTCTTTCTCTGTCTCTCAACTTCATCATCTGAGCAACGCTAGAAAAGCCAGCAAGCATGATAAAATCGCAATTGAACGATGGCAGCCAGTGAAGTGACTATATAACCATTTTCAAACACACCAAAGTCATGGTAAAATCTGAACGAAAAAGGGAAATGAAAGATGAAGGAGAGTGTGTGTGTGTGTGTGTATTAGATAGATAGTCTCAACAAAGAGGAAGAAGTGATAGTAGACTAAGGACTGAGATTTGGACAAGGCAAGATTGAGGCAAAGATCAAGACAGCAAAAGAGGAAGAGATAGATCTAAACCTAACTGTCTTATACCTTGTCTGTGTGTATGTGTATGTGTATGTCTCTCTTTTCCTCTGTCTATCTTTTCCAATCTGTGCTTCTTATTCTTGTATTTCATCCACTTTCTGGCCCATATTCCATTGTCAAGCTCCTTCTACTCTCTCTATCTTTCTCTCTTTCTCTCGCTCTTGGTAAGTCTGATTTGAGACTGTGTGTTTATATGAATTCACCAGATAACCCAGTAGTTAGGAGAATAGGGAGAGAGAGGGAAGATAATATTAATTATGATATCGGTGTGTGTATCTCTAGTATAGAATACAAAATATCCAACTCTTGATCGGCCCGTTACCAGCTATCAACCAAACCGATCGATTAGATCTTACTACTCTACACAACCGTACGGCCATCATCATCATATTTCTATCGTTGTGTTCATCTGTTTGGCTTGTTTCGTTCGCCACTGTATTTATTGCCCATCTTCAACTCTCATCTCTCTTTCGATCTCATCTAACGCATACTTGCATCTCTTCCTCTTTCTCTCTCACTCTTTTCTATTAGTGTTCACCAAGGGCCAATCGGAAACTGGATACTATCGATTACTGGCCAAACGTGGGGGCTACATTTGGATCCAGAGTCAAGCAACCCTGATCACTGATAATCATACTCAGCAGCCGGTCAGCGTTGTGTGTGTGAATTACGCACTCAGGTGATTATCATTAGCATGTCTTGATTTGTTTCACTACCGCCTCTTCTTTCTCTTCTCTATTTTTTTCGTCCTCTCTCTTTCTCTTTCCCTATTGCTCCACATTTCCCTCCCCCCGATAATGACACATAAATTGAATTTGAATAAGATTCACTTTGCTTCTCTTGGCCGCTTCCTTTTCCTTCTCCTTCTTCCTCTCCTCCTTTCTCTCTCTCTCTCTCTCTCTCTCTCTCTCTCTCTCTCTCTCTCTCTCTCTCTCTCTCTCTCTCTCTTCCTGATATTACTTGCCCATCCTATGGCCCTTTCTCTCTCTCCCACTTTTTCATCCAAAATCTAAGCTCTTTGGCTCGAAGTCTCTCTCTCTTTCTCTTTTTCTCTTTGCTCATAATCATTTCCTAAAGCCTTGCGCCTTCTTTCATCTTTCTCACTCATTCCGCTCACTCACAACTCCGGCGAGATCCAATTTTTTCTCACTCCATTCCATTTCCATGATCCTCAGAATATGAGATCTTTGAATGCGATGGATTGATTGTGTTCGTTGTATCTGTGTATATATTTATTTTTTGAGTGAGGTATTGATACATACTCTTTCTCTCTCTCTCCTCCTTCCTCCCCTCTCTTGCTCTCACTTACCACGAATTGCGACACTAAACTGATTTGCTCTCTCTCCCATCACTGAATTTGCATACCCTTTTTTCGCCACCCTCTCTATTCTCTTATCTTCATTCGACTGTATCTGTGTTTAATCACATGATACTCATTCGCTCCTAGTCCTTAAGCTCTCAACACCATCGAGAATGAAGCAAACATTCTGTTCTCACCATGAGCGCTATGCATTCCAATGCACACTTATTTTTTTCTCCACCTTTTACCTTGTGATAGCTTTGCCTTATTAAATCTGCATCCAATACTTTTCATCACTATTCCCTTTTATTGGTTCCAGCTTTTCTCTCTCTCTCACTCATTTCATCTTTCTCTCATTTTGCTATCCTGAACGGTTGGTCTTGCCAATTGCTTGAAAATATATTTAACTTTTTTCCGCTCTCGCCTCTCTTCTCTACACTTCCAATGTGTTAGGTGAATATACACGAATCATTCTTGGGTAACTTCATCATCTCTCACTACCATCTCTTATCTCATCCTCATCCTCCGACGTCTTATTAATTGCTGCTCCTCTTTTCTCCTCTCTCTCTCTTTCTTCGTCACTTTTGTCTATCTCAATTCGCTTTTTTTCCACTGCCTTATTCTCTTTTCCTCTCTTTCTCTATTGCAAATACTACCACTACTTTCACTACAATTGCTTCCCTCTTTCCCCTTTTCCAATGATGATCATCATAACTCTCGCTTCCTCTCTTGCTCCCTAATCTCTCTCTCTCTCTCTCTCCTCCATGCCACCCATTCATCTTTTTTTCTTCTATTCCCTATTTCATGCCATTTCTGAGGCCCATTGATTCACGTTTAACATAATTTTTCTATTATTCTTCTTCTTGTTCTCGCCCAATCACACACACTCTCTCTCTGTCTCTCTCTCTCTCACTTCACTCCATCTCCACTCTTTATCTCACCGTTGCCTTGGGATCTGCCGTGTTTCGTCTTCTGTCCATCTTCGTCCAGTGGTATTGTGGATCAAGATAAAATAATATCGGAGGAACAATGTCTAGAACGTGAGAAAGTTGATCATCAAATCAATCTACCTGCTGCTAGTGTGATCGGTGGAGATGAAGATGATCAGGAAAATGATCTTGTGAAACTGATCAGTGCAGCCAATTTCGATTGTAAGAATCTACAGCGAACGTCACCATTCTCACAACTGCTGCCAGCTATCAGCGAAGAGCTAACTCCAGTATCGTTACAAACGCTCGACGTCGCAGTGCCTAACGAACGAAATTTCTCTCCACCAAATCTTGATACCGATTTACCAGGTTTAACCACCAGGAGTGTCACCCAGGAGCTATTTATCCCGCTTCCTCTGTCAACACCACCATCACTTACAGTCAGCTCGACACAACAAGATCCATTGATTACATCGCCTTGCCCAGTATCTGATCCACAGCAACCACTTCTCTCTACATCAGTGGGACCGGTGATTACTGAAAGTTTGCCCACGCCTGCAACAGCCACAATTTTCACTCCTCGTACAGCTGATATGAACCCTGGTTTCCTCATCCCCGTTGGAGATGACAATGAGTATGGCCTAACTGTGCTACCTGACATCGAAGCTTGCAATTCCGATCAAGATTTGACCCATCTTGCTCCCCAAGCCGGTGATTATTGTGTACCGCTGGAAGTTGCCTCTCTGTCACCATTTGACAACCTGTCCATGGACGATATTCTCAAAGAAATGGGACTTATTGGAAATGTTGGCCAAGGAAATGTTTCATGTGAAAATAATCAGCTTCCTAGCGAAAGCGAGACTTCAAATATTTGCAGTCAAGATTTGGGATTAACTACAACGACTAAACGAATCGATGTTGAAAGCGCTCTTAATAACAACGATCCATTCCTAAGCTTCACCGATGGATGCCTGTCAACAGAAAATTTTCTAACCTCTAATTTGTCTTCAAACTCATCCTCTAATTCGCCAACTTTCTACAATTCTTCCGGTCTTACTGATAGTCCGGATTTCAACCTGAAATGCTCATCTTCATCCCTGTGTGATTCACCTCCTCCAAGTAGCTGTAATTCTACTTTGACAAGTGATTTGGACATTTGTGGATCTTTTGCTACCGATGAGGATGATAACAATCCTCATAATATGCTGGGTGATTCGACTAAGAAAGCATTGGATGATAGCTTCCCTTTACTGCCCAACGAGGATTTCATCTGGGACTCTCTGATGCACTCCAATATCGGTGATTTAGTCGACGATTGTGCTGATAACATCATGTCAGATGATAAAAGCTTGGATGATTTACTTAATCAAGATACCTCATCATCAACACATTCTTCTAATGGCTCATCATCTCCATTGAATAGCAATCTTGCCATGTTATTACAAAAAGATTCGCACATTAAGCCAGCTAATCTTCCCACAATGATGGCAGGGAAAGGGAATTTCTATTCAAAAAAGAATCAAAGCAGAGGCCGCATCCCTTCCACTTGTACGTCATCGTTCACCGCTGTTTCGAGAACCTCATCATCGGATAATCGCACCAATTCCAATTTTTATCTAGTACAAAATAATCGAGCTGGAAAGGGTGGCATCAATGGAAGAGTGGATACGATTAGTGCCCGTTCAGCATCACATATGCGCTCGTCATCAGGGTTAGTATTCAACACTTTCAGTGGAGAACCTCATTCCTCCCTCCTCCTCCCCTCTACCCCTTCTCCATAATTCCTCAATTTCCTTTGTTTTCCATTCAACCATGAATATATGTCAAATATCAAGGTATTACCATGATTGTAGGGAATTCGGTTACTCTTTGAATTCCTTATTCACGATGTTTTCATTTGCCCTTTCTTTTTCCTCTTTCCCTTCCACTCACTCACTCACTCACTCACTTTATATTTTATTTGATTCATTTCCCTTCTCTATTGTTCTATTACAGAGGTAATGCTAAAGGCTCCAGGAATGCTTCCAATGGTCCACAGGAAACAACCAGACAAATGAAGTATGCTGATGAGTCTGATGGAGTCCGAAAGTATCGTAATTCTGGGAACACAGTTTACTCTAAATTTGGAAATAACTGTGTAAAAATAGCACAAAAGCTGTCCAACTTCAACTCATCCGCTGTGCCATCATCCAAAAGAGCCTATCTTCCATCGAAAAACTCGTCGGAAAATAATTACAAACGAATGAAATTGCCATCAAGTGAGTCTTGTTGTTCATTGTATTCGAATCTCATATGAAATCGTTTTTTTTCTTAATCGTTTCACCTTTTTTATCGATTAACGTAGCACTGCCAACGATGCAAGAGTCATCGGTGCTCATGAATCTTCTTGTGAATGGTGAGGATGTATCCAATGGTTATTCTCGATTCCAGACATCGCACATGAAAGGTGGCCGAGTCAATGTTGGTTAAGTGAGCAGACAAGATCTTGATAGACCCATTTATTATTGATCGACGATAATCATCACGTTGCTGTTATAAATGTCAATAATTTAAGATGTTCTGGTGATCTATGGAAAGCATCCTCGAAAAAGGATTCCTTTTCTTGATACACTCTACAATTCAGTATACATATATTGTATTTTAAATGATAAAAAGAGACTAAATAAGATGAAAAATGATATACCGATTCCCGTAATGCGTAATTATCCGGTATAGATGGATAGGAGAAAGCATTTTCCTTAATTGTACAGTTCTAACCTCAAAGCCAGAAAGCTTGTAAATTCAAAGTCAACCCCATCACTGGGGCTGTATTGAAAACGTTTTTTCAAGATTTTTTTCCCCTCTCATCTCCTGATTATGTACCTTTGCTTTGCTTCATTTGAGGTGACCTTTTTTTGGTGAAATAAGAACAAATATCATTTGTAATGACACAGTTGCCTGCATTGGAGATGTAATTCGTTGAATGTAAATCATTGGGAATCATTTTAAAGAATAAAACTTCTATGAACTTTGCGATTCTCGAAAATATCTTCTTTGTTCGGTGTTTTCGATCGATTCTTTTCGAAAAATAGACTGAACAATTATTATTAAGTGAAATAGATCATAAAATCGAAGTTTAATCGAAATTTCGATATATCTCAATCATTCCCAGCTAGTTGACTCTATGCTGTTCAATCTCATTCAAGTTTTATCATGGCCAAATCACTCATTTTAGCTGATAACGCAGATCATATTTTATCTCTTTATCAGTAATAAAATGAATAGAAATCATGCCAATGTCACCAGTATTTGTCAGATTTGATTGAGTAGGAATGATAACTCTTTTGCTCAAAAACTGACTAAATAAAAATGATGAAAATTTATTAAAATTTGTGTTTGTCTCTTGATCATTAAAAATAGCTTTCGCTGAATGGATAGTTTTCTCTCCAAACTTTTGGTGAAAATATCATGTCTCAAAGTCACTCTTTATCGATTGTAGTTTATTGTCATCAAATTTGATGATTTGTCTCAGCAGACCTTAGGAATCGAATCAACGTGCTCTTCTTTATCAAATATCATTGAACCCACAAAACCAGGATTGGTTGAGCCCACAGATTGAGCAGTTTGGGTCACCTCTGGTGTCCTTCTCTTGGGAAATAATACTAACTCTAAATTAGCAAACGGATATTCGAAGCATATCGCTGCAACATAAGCAAATGTGTACGAGATGGTCAAGTAGCCAGCGAACAAAATGAACTGTCAAGTGTGGAGAGAGAGAGAATAAATATATAAGTAATTGAATATGACTCATTCGTGAATAACGACCCTTAAGAGATAGAATGGGTAGCATGAAAAAGACAGAGAGAAAGATTGAGTGAGGACAATAATAATTACCATATTGTAATGAGAGAAAGCGAATGCTGTCCGATTCGATGATTCGTGAATATAGATGAAAAGCAAATGGATCAGATAGCATTGGTAAGTAATTCTGGATAGCGGTATAAAAGCTTTCCATGAGAGTATTCGATCAGCCAACGGTGAGTGGCCACTGTGACAAGACCATATGATAAATGCCCAACAAATAGCCCATACTGTACGATGAAAAGTTGCATATGCAGTTGACTCTGGTATAGATGCTGGATCACCATTAGTCCATCGATACGATGCGAAAGTTATTGATAACAAAATCAATAAGCAAATCATCCAAGAGATAGCATTCTTTCTCTGAACACGGAAAGAGAGAAGAGTGAACATATTATCGGTTGCACAATCGTGGATGGAGTTTCGATCTATCCGATTCAAACAATACCTTCGATAATCTGAGTTCAATGCCCTCAGCCATAAAGTAACCCACAATCATTCCGATTAGATAGGGACCGATTCGAAAGAATGGCCATATATAGAGAATAAGAGCTGGACTTTCAGTACCGTTAGGTTCTACGGCCAACCAGGTTGGCGATGAGCTGGTGAAAAAAGCCACCATGGCAGTAGCTATCAGTGAGGTAATCAAAGAAATGATTACCAGAAGGATGCCAATGACGACGAAACTAAAGGGAGGTATTATCGAATTGTGGATAAAACTTCTTCAGAACTCACGATAACTAGAATAATATTCACCTTGATGATAGATATGTGATGAGAAGGAGTGCAAATATGTAAAATTGGAATTCACAGCAAATATACCATGTATGCCCCATACACTTAAAAGTAGTACGAAGAAAAAAAGATTGTGATACGATTAGGTGATAAGGTTCACGAATAGTTTGCGGTAAATTTACCATGTCTCCTGGGAAAAAGTTAGTTATATATAGCAGATTGTGCCACCAAAGTCTTTTGCATGAGCCGCTAACATTGTCTTCCATGAATTTCCAGTTCGGTCCAGAGGAAAATTTTGCCGATATAATATACAAGCATATCATGAAGCCAACAGCTGGTGTAAGTCTTCAGACAAGAGAGAGAGAGAGAGAGAGAGAGAGAGAGAGAGAGAGAGA
>QZCP01000556.1:30529-90944 GCA_003956705.1 Brevipalpus yothersi | reverse complement strand
GAGAGAGAGAGAGAGAGAGAGAGAGAGAGAGAGAGAGAGATTCACCGATAAAAAAAGAACATTTAATTGAACACAATCAATCGATTATCATTAATAATTTATGAAATTATTACCTCCAATATCTACGAGCCACAAGTGAAGCACAGCGCATCATAAAGCGGCCAATTATGATGAAAGTGTTTCCATTTTCTTTGTATTTCAAATGAATTAATTGAAATGAACGTAAACTGGTGAAAACCATGAGTATACCGCTTGTGAGAAAAAATGTATCTACCCATGGACTGAAATTAAGGAATGCTTGAAACCATAGTTCCTTTATTCCTCGTTGAATAGACTGAGGGTTGACTATAAATTGTGGGCTGAAAATAATGAGTTCAATGTTGAACAATGATCTTTTATGTTACCTGTGGGAATCATCATCAGCTGGAAATTATATGTGTGGCCTAAGACGATGAAGATCATTGCCAGAACTTTGAGGCCATTAATGCAGTTTATATTGGATGTTTTTTGCTGGGTATTCATTACTTTGAGAGTATTTGTGTATAATGAGAATGAAACTAAAATTTTCGCTCGTTTCTTGATTGCTTTTTCTCCTTTAGTGCGAAACCAAGCATCCAGAAAAGTACCCAGAATAATAAAAAAACCAAGCAATACAAAAGTGCATCTGAAAATGTTATCATAGAGAAAAAATTTCAAACATTAAATGGATGTTGGATAAAATTTTATGATCTCTCTTAGACGACTCAATTTTCATCATAAAAAAGGTTCTAATGAGAAAAGAGAATCTATTCATTTTAAATAATTTTTCAGACATCTCCTAGGTGCCTGAATATTTTAGTGATGAAACAATCGAACTCACATCACGATGATTTCGGAAGCATCCAGAGCTTTGCTATTGCCTCCTTCACAATATAATGTTCGAGCCTCGATAGCTATGATATGAAAGAAAATTGAAAATATTTCAAATGAAGATGAGTTAAAAAATAATTCATGGTTTTTCCTTATTTTTCGTGTTCTATATCATAAGAAGCGAATCGTTTCTCTGAAAATTTCCAGACCATTTTACCGGATTACAACTACTTTTCTCGATGACCTGCAGTCTAGCTCTTGATAGTTTTCTGAGCCTTCGCTGGAAATTGGAGAGAATGGAGTCCCCTAAATAATTGAATTGGAGTACCTGTTTGAGTGTTCATCAGATATATTTCGATATCTGAAGGTCCACATGTTGATGGAACACATAATTCGGTCACAAAAGTTGTCTTATTACTGTATGAAAGCAGTATATTGTCTGTCTGAATGGAAATACAAAAAAAATAAAAATATGGAGATAATTATGGAGATGAACATTCTTTAAACTCACTGTATTAAATACAAGTTGTACACTACAGTAGAGTCCATCGAAACTGTCCACAGACCCACTAGAAGTCACATGTATCTTGAGACACTCATCATAAGATCCTATCAATCGTCTGGACCCGTCCAACAGTCCAGGCCCCAACTTTCCTTGGGCATCGAGCACTGATTTGGAATGCGAAGAGTATCATGAAGGATACGCACAAAATCTCACACAAATCACCATCTACTTACTTTGAATAGCCCATGTTGATCTATTTGAGAGTGCTGTCTGATAGAAATTTAACGATTCGTTGCAACGAGAGTCGATAATTTTTCCGGGCACAATAGTTTCACACGATATCGACGATAATGTCATAAAAAAGAGCAAATAGCACAAATTAAGTCGTTTTCCATTGGCCATTCTCACAATCAAAATTGAAAGAGCACAAGAATGGCAAAGCTATTCAAATTGTTGATTTTCTCTCAAAACCTTGAAACAAAAAGATGATCAAACATCACTCGAGTAATTGTCAAAAAGAGAGGGAGAATCGATGAGCCACTGAAATGAGATCAAAATGAAATGAAGTACACACAAACACACTCATACATACAATTCACATGGAGCTTGGTTTACATGGAACAACGTTGATGATAATAGTAAGAGAAATTCATCCTCTTTCCCATGGATTACTGATTGAATTGCTTATCAATTCTCGGTAACTAAACGAAAAATCAAGTCTCCAGCAATGGATGAGTGTTGAAGTTTGGTGGAACAAACTTTTGTCCTGAGAGAATGGGAATGAGGAGCGTTGATAATGTTGGAAAAAAAGGAACGATGCCACTATGGCTACATTGGCTCACTGATTTCTCTGTATGGTTTTCGATTATCTTTCCATAACACTTTCTCTATTCTTGGTGTATAATTGTGTGTGTGAGAGAGATATGTATATCCATCACATGCTGAAACTTGTCGACTCATTAACTTGATTAGACAAAACATTTGGCATCTTCACACACAAACAAATTAGATAATCAGATGAAACACTTGTACCATACCTTGTCAAAGATTGGAAATTGTACTCAAGAAAATTTATGACACATTCTCTTAACAGAATCAATTTTGCATCTTCAGCTCTATTTAATCAACTTTCCATCTTGTACTATCTTTCGCCTAATTTGAGTGGTCTCATTTTCTTCCTTTTTTTCTTAGAAAATGAATCCAATCGGCTTACGCTGGATTTAAGGAAACTGGAAATTTATCTCAGATATTAATTAAAGTGATAACATGAAAATAGAATGTACGTCGTTTTGTTAAATCTTTGAGAGAGCTTTTACTTAATAAAAAAATAATGTGCAATGAAATCAAGCTCTGTAAGAATCATTGAGATTGAATATAGAAGCATGCAAGCATTGAATTTTAATGAATGAAACACTTCATTGGAATTATGGAAATGAATGTTTTCCATCTAGTTTACTACGATAAGGTTAATAAATTGAAAAATTAGACGACAACTGATAAGCTGACAAATTGAACCTTGATCTCTCAGTGTTGTTCATCATTAGATTTTGAGTCTTTGTCATATTTTTATCAGTGATAGCTGAATACTTTTATTTGATTCACTTTCCAGCAAAGAGTAGTAACTACTCTTTGCTTTCCAGGGTGGACAGTTTTATCGATAATAGGATTCGTGCTTCCGATGTGTTCCAACAATTTAGCAACTATTTCCAGTCTTGTTCACCTTGTCAGAGATTTCCTTTCCAAAACAAGTCTCCATGAAGTTCATCATCATCATTCTGTATTGAACATGTCTCGTATAGTTTATTTGATTCTATTCAGGCATAATTAGGCAGCAAAAATTGGTTATACTCAGAGTGAGTTTATTGCTTGTTGAGAGAATATTACAATGAACTAAAGTCAATGATGGAAAAATTTCCATTCAATCTGAAATTCCATTCATACAGCCACAACTTGCGCTTCGTCATCGAACTCGAGAGAGAGAGAGAGAGAGAGAGAGAGAGAGAGAGAGAGAATGATCCTTTTTCGATTCATTGAATTGGGAGAAAGTCTGTCTTAAAGATCCACTTGGCCGTGAACAAGACGTAAGCAGAAAATCTCAAGTGAGAAAAGGATGATAATGTCAAGTATTTTCAAGGGCATAATCAGGAATGCAACAAGGTTTCTATGATGAAAAATATTCTGATTGTTTTACTTTCCTGGCAAGAAGAAGCGGCTCCAATCATACATGACTCAAGTTCATCGAGGACTCTTGTCCACAATGAGAATGATTATTAAAGCTTTGCAAAACATGGTAAAGATGCTTGAGCGTTGGGGTTTTTGCGAAAAGATTGAATATCATTTAAGACTGATCTGGTCCAATTAGGCAGGATAGGTGAATTTTCATGCTAAAGAATTAGAACAAATGAAAGAATGTTTCTTTCAAACTTAGGAGTGTTGCGCTATTGTGTAATTGGCTTTCTCGGAAATGCACTCATGGAATCATTCCAGCATTTCCATAGAATCGGCTGAACTACAATATTGAAACATCACCTACAGCTTCGCAAAAAATTTCTCTGTGGAAAGATCTGTGACGGTGAAGTCACTGAATCAACGAAGGAACCATTTTTCGTCTTCTGCTCTAATTCTTATCAGTCAAAGAATATTGAACTAATTCAAAATATTAGCAGCCGGTCCACCATCATGAGCTGAGGAGCATATGAGACAGATCAAATCCGATAATTCTTTGAACTTCATCTCGAGACTGAGTTGGAAGACAGATATAATAATGATAAATCAACGAAGAAAATCCATTACCCGATGAGCCTTTTATAGAAAATAATGCACTGCTCTAAGCTTTTGATTGGAAAAGTTTGTCTATGCCTGTAAGAAGAAATCTTAGCCAATTCAAACTGAGACCTCCAGATTCTAAAATAGAAATAGAAACTTCCGTCTCATTCAGGTATGATCCTCTCGCGTTTATTCCACGAACATATGTATCAATTCTACTTCATTTACATTCTGAACATGGCTGAGGATTCTCACCTCAAAAACTTTGATCAACAATCACACAATTCAACTTAAAAGTTTGACTGTGAAGATACTACATTCATAAAAAATGGAATTCAGGTGAATGGTCTGCTTTAAATAAGCTTAGATTATTTTAAGAGATCATTTTCTGTAGAAACATCTTTGAAATGATTGATTTTCGTTTAAATGGTAATCTAATGGTTTAACCAAAAAGGTAATAAAAAGATTATCAAGACAAATGATGGAGAGAAAACTCATTTTCAATATTGAACCGAGAATTAGATCACCCTTGGCATTAGAAGAGATGGTTTTGTGCTTCCATTAACATCCATCTCAGGGCAGCATAAGTTCGTTAAATAGAAGAAAAAGTTGGACATGAGACCATTTCGAATCAGGGGCGTAAGAAACGATTGTATATGATCGGTCGAGTGGGACAGATAGAGAGGAAAAGGTTGACCGTAGAGTAGGTCAAATCATTGGAAAAGTGCTGGAAATATTCGAATCGATTCGAATGAAGGCCTCCTAATAAAAAGCAATATAAATAAGAAATAAATAAGCATATTACAACATCTTTCCTCTCAATTCACTGCAAAATAATCACCTATCCAGCGAATTTTCCCTATGATTTTAAAAAAGTATTCAAAGAAAATGGAGATATGATGAGTATCAAAGGGATAACATTCGAATCTTTCACGCAGAGAGAATAAGAGGAAAGTTGATCGATGATTATTGATACCCTATCTTGGCTCAGATATGATAGTTGCATTGACGAAGGTCTTTTAGTGCAACACTCGCTCAATCGACCGCAATTCATAATTCATTCTTCCTGATGATCCTGGAAGCCGTTGACTCGATAGGAATTGAGCCGCCTGATAATTGTTCGCATAGAAGAGGCGCTTAGTATACCAAAGTCAAAAAGATTAGTCAAATGGAGGATGAAATTCATGTATAAATTCTTTTCTAAGATATCTCGCCAATGCTTATCCACAAAGTCGCTACAAGCTCGAGGGATCTGGCAATCTCCAACAAATCTGTTGAGAAAAAATAATGAATAAGATATTAAGCAATAACAGACATTTTTAAGGTGGCAAGATAAATGGAGAGAGGATGGAGAACCTACCCATGTTTCATCTCATGAAGATTCCACATTTTCATCAACTCTTTTTCACCTTCGTTAACATCTGTAAACTCGTCAATCATCTAGGGAATAAGAAAAATCATGAGCTTAAGTTCAATTAATGATTCCATGACTAACCAATTGTGTTTTTACTCTCATCCATTCGGGGTCAATTTCTGCTTCACTATCCTCTTCGACAACCTGTGGCTTGATTGGATAACAGTCAGTTGAACGGTAATAAAGTCGATCATGACCAGAAATATATGATCTTATTGTCATAGATGTATCAAGATCTTCACTATGTAGAAAAGAATGGTCAATAGGGACCTTTTTTCCGCGGAAAAAGAGTAGCTGGGTCACTGGTGATCTTTGGACGGGTCCATTCTTGCTGAATGCATACCCTGTTGTGGGATGAGATAGGTCATGGGGATTTCCTGAGTAAGAGCCATCAAAATTTTCATTGATTGTAACGTCTATTCTGTGGCCTTTCACATCAGCCGTCAAGATGAAACTAAATCTCATGTGACACATTTTTAAATGTTTCATCAATGAAGGAACTATTTTACACTTTAATGAACACCATGCACACTTTAGATCTTGACTTGATCTAGTCTGCTGAATAACGACACCGTTATAGAGGAATCGATATGTGATCCTGGATGATCTAGGTGTTTTACTGGTACTCGGGGTGCTTGAGATGGATGAGGATTCACTCATCGAAGTTTTTATCCGGATAAAACCGTTGCGTTTGAGCAGGCTGCAATTCGCATTTCCATTGAGAACCGGAGAATTGTTCTCATTGTTACTACTAATTTTTCCATTTATGGTGGAATCTAGTAGTAAAATTTTACCAGGATCAAGGTGTGTCTCGACATCAGCATCGGTCCACAGTAAATGAAAAACAAGAACAGGTCCTTTCTCAACTACTAGAGAACCATTCAATTTTTCTTTTTGTTGAAGTGATTCCCAGGATGAGACTTTGTTATTATGATATTGATGAGATGGACTATTGGCGACTTTGGTAGACTCGCAAAGGACAATCTGATATTCACCATTTGTTAGGACACATTGTTGATAACGATCGATAACAATCAATTCTCTTTCATATTCTTCCCTGAATGCTATTTTTCGTCTTTTAAAAGATGGTAAATCACAACTATCCCCATTGATTATGTCATTTCGAATTTCTACATTCATTATTTGGGAATGAGATGCTGATACCTTGAATTGCAATGAATAATACTTGACTAGATGTCCAGCGGTGGAGTTGAAGTGTTCCTTTGGCACGGTTATGGTGACGGGATTCAAAGGGCGATCACTTGGGTTCACAAGTATTTCGCATTTACCAACTGTTGAAAATTAAAACACTCATAAGATATTGGTAAACAGAGCTCTTCATGTGCCCAGAATGATTCAGGGACAAGAAGCCGCATCGGTGGAGGAAACAGATGCATTTTTAAGAACCAGGATAGGGGAATTTTTCTGCAACATATCACAACTCACCAGGCACAGAACCAACAGGAGTCATTGTATCTTTCCTCTTCTTGTGACAGAATCTAACTAATGATACTTCCAATATGGCCGGATTTTTGCTATCTGTAAAGGATGAAAGCAGACGATGGGAATGAAAGTTTTGTCAAACTGAACAGGAAATCATAAACTTACCGAATTTTTTGTCAAAAACGCCCACACCAATGATGATAAGATTTTCGAATTTTCTACACACAAGAATAAAAAGGAAAAAAGCGCACAAAAATCAGTATTACCATGGCCATGATCTATTTAACATTGAATAACACATCAAAATATCGAACTTGAACATACTTTTCATTGGCATCATGTCTCCTTTCCTCGAGCATATTATCTATCTTGAAAGTCTTGCGTCTCTTGTGATTACGAGACATACGATGTTTCATGTAGGACAATGTTCGGTGTAAGAAAATGGGCTGCAGATAAGAAAGAATACCAAAACAAAAAATGCAACAGTTAGCTAAAACATTAGACATCGACCATAGAGAAGCGGAAAATTTACACAAGTATTAGTGGAAATAAGGAAACTAAATCACAAGGCTTAAGTGGCATGTAATTGAAAGAAAAATGGGTGGAATAATCAAAAGTGAATTGATGTCGGCCTCATAGTGAAGAGAGGCCCATACACAAACACATACTTACCGACATGGCATGTCGTGTTCTGAGGAATCGGTATATTTGGGTTGGCTCTGAAAATTTTGATAAAACAGTATTAATATCTTCAATATGATGCTTAGATGGATGTTTAACAGGTGAAAAGGTGATCATGATGATGATTAAGAGGATGAATTTGAATCTCTATCAATTTTATCCACCCCAAGGTATATATATACATATACACACAACATACACACACACCGCACACACCACAGACTCAAGATGGACGCCAACACAAACAAAGGAATATAATGATATGATTGACAATCATCTCGAGTTTATCTAGTTCACTGGCATACTGATAGTATATACGACAAGTGAAGAAATACCAGTGATAAACAAATGAGCCCAAGTGAACGGGTTAAAGTGTGTATGTTTATATGGTGTGAATATAGAGAAAGAGATTGAAATAAAGAGAGAGAAAAAGCCACTTACTTTCGAAAGCCTGTAGTAAAAGATTTCTTTTCGCTGAAACATCATGATCACAAGATTTTGCATCTCCATTATTGTTATTGGTGTCCACACCATTGATTTTCATCACTAATTTTGAATTCGATTTTGAATCAAAAATGCTGCTACTACTAGAACTGATATCAAAAGAAGTATGATTATTTGACATGATGAAAAAAAAGAGGAGAGAGAGAAATAAAAGCGTCGTGAACGCTTCTGGTGAACTCTGAAGAGAAGCTGAGCTTTTCGAGTGAGATAGCAAAGCAGCAAAGAGAGAGGAAAAGACTTCTCTAGTTCAAGCTGCTGTGTTTGGCAAAAATGGCTTTTGAAAGAGAGAAAAAGAAAGAGAAAGAAAGAGAAAGAGAGAGGCTATGTAGCCCTCTATTACAACAAGTTCACTGACTGGCCTCTCTCTCTCTCTCTTTCACATATTTTTTTCACTAGAACTAGTAGTAATAGAAGAAGTGGCAGTGAGTATCACATTCAGTATTAATTCCGAAAAGACAGCTTATCCTTGATCAACACTTGGGTGCCTCATGAGTATAGGAATCAATATTCGACGATTATTGTTGCGAAAATTAGAGTGAACGCTATTTTTCATGACTGTGTATGATTAGGTGTGTTGGGAGAAAAATTTTAATCGACCACATTCTTGCATTTTTGATTCATCGGAAAGAAAGTAGCTTTTTTTCACTTGCTACTGGTTATGCTACATGAGTCAACTTACGTGCAATTTCAGTCTGATCAATCAGATGAATTCTGAGAGCTTGAGTTTGAGAGAGAGAAAAGGAAAGAAAGAGAGAGTACAGTAATCACTGCTATCGATTTATCAGGGGTACAATATTTTTTTCAAGAGGATGTTTGAGGAGTGATTGTCTCCATATAATACTTGAGAATCTGATAAATTGATGAATTCAAAATGATTCTCCAACAAATCTGAGGCTTGAAAGATCCCGAGAAACTAGTTTCAATTGCCTCCCTTGATTGACGGGGGGCACTTGTATCACATTTCATGAGGTATACCTAAATTGTCAGCTGTTAGGTGAAAATGAACTATCAGTTTTGAACTATATCAATCCAATTGGGACATATTAGGAAACTTCTCTTTCCAGATTTCGATTCCTCTAGTATGAATTGGACGCAATTAAGATTCGTATCCGGTCAAAATATTTTTGATGAGCAACGCTAATGTCGAATGAAGAAAAAGTTAAGGGCGTCCTATAGAGGTTACTGTGGCGCTGAGGAAAACGATTCTTTGTTTCAAGCACATGGAAAGCATCTCCAAATGATTGGAGAGTGTCTGAACTCAGGGACTATGATGGAGAGAATATTCTTCCACCACAGAATTCAAATTCACGCATTCTCATTCTAGAGGTTTCATGAATCTTCGAGTATTATAGTGCAAAAAGCGTCACAATCATCATTTAAATCTTCCATTAAGATGTGCTAGGCGTTGAAATATCTTGGGCAAGTTCAATTTGAATAATGTAGGATGTAGTATAGGGAAACCGTAGAACGTTTTTGTCAGAAAATTTTAATGTTCTCTCTCTCTCTCCTTTTTTTCTCTCTTCTTGGAACAGGAAATTCGCGGACAATTGAAGAACAGTGATACAGCCGCATACCTCTCTTTTCCTTTCTGCCAATAGGGAGAATATTATTTTTCTGAGCATTTGGCTGCACACCAGAGCCCATATTCATGTTTCACTATTCTGATGGAAAGAGAGTTGCCACTCTTGAGAAAAGGTGCTTGTCACGAGCTCAGGTGAGCTGGTGAGAATCTCTTTTGACGAGCACATCAATGTATATATCAATGTATATGTATACTGAGAAGTATGAATTTCTGGGACAGAAAAATCATGTCAAATTGATCAATATCGAATGAATCATTAATGTCTTTGCGAATCTATTCAAACTCTCATGATACTCTATGAAATAGCAGATGGAAGAGTAAATCAGGGTAGGCAAAATGTATTTTCTCTCTCGCCCTCTCTCTGGTTCACAGTATAGAAATGATTGAGGATCATGCCAGTAACTCGCAACAGATCTTAGAATAATTGAAACTGAAAGAATGAATTCCATTTATCTAATCTAAACTGATACAACTAGATAAGATTAGTTAGTGGAAAAATAGTTCTAAAAATCATCCTCTGATGTCTATCGGTTGCCTAGAAATTTTCCTCTCCATATTCATGGGCAGAGAAAGAAATCGGTAAGAGAAGAATTGAAGAAAAATTTCCCTCCTAACATTGCAAAAACTTGTCTGAACAGCCATTCAATTTTAGAAATGTTCACTACATTAGAACATGTGAGCGTGTGAGCATTGTTGCATAAATCTGAATCAACTTGAGAACACAGCCCTTCATACCCTTCGATTTTTAGAGAATAATCCAGTTTTTGTCTTATAAAATAGAGTGAATTATGGAACATTCCTCACAGCTTTTGAGAATCAAAGATACAAAAGCTCACAGATTTCGAATTGAATCAGTCGCTTCATCAAGATCATCTATTTTACAGAGACTTGGGAACTTTGAGTTAATGCCATCATCATGCTGACGAAAATCGTTGAGGATCAATGAGAAGATGTGACCTATCATGAAATTTAATTTGACATTAAATTTAATTATTTTATCTTCATAGTTTGAAATTTTGCACGCATAGCAATCGATATACCGATCTTAATCATAAATCAATTCCAGAGTTTTCGAGCATATCTCAACAAATGGATGGGAACTCAAATGGAAATCATCATTATCATTGAAATAAACTTTTTGTCATCTTCGACATCGCGTGAGAAAGTCACACTTTTCCGGTCTCTGAGTATTAACACTTCCATCGATCAGATTGGTTCTTTCTCCATCATTTACATAATCATACACACAACTATGAGTGTGATTGTTATCAAACACTGGAAATTGATGTCTTGGAAAATTTGGACCACTCCCATGAAAAGCAATTTTATCTCTTCGAAAATGTGAAATGTTCAATTATTCAACCTCATGAGCAGATGAATTCGGCTACTTTAAATTCATAGATTCTCATGAATCGATTAGGTATGCATATGTGTGCATTTTGACTTTTTACCATCTTGACTCTGATGAGCTCTAATTTTCTCCAAATTTCAGAATTCAGGTGATTTCTCGTCTGGAATTCTGATCAAATGATTACTAATTGTCAAAATGGTGTCAAAAAGTATCGGAGAGAAAAGTATTGCTGAATTCTAAGCATTTGAGGTTGATTCAGAGTTGTAAAATAGACAAGCAATGAAATACGGAGCATCGCGAAAGATTAGAGTTGAGAACACAGGCTTAAATTTTTAGATCAAAGTAAAGATTAGACTGCAATTGGTCAAAGAGAAATGTAATTCAGGTCTTATATGAGAGATTTTAGGCAAGGCACAAATGAATAGAAATATTTAAGATGCGGGGAAGCCTTTCATGAATGAGATCCAATCTCAGATTGGTGAGATCCCTTTGATTATAATTCTATATTTATATAATTTGCTCGCTCTTTTCGATGTGAAATTCATCGAAAGGGAACGATTATTCTTATTGGATAGAGCAAATTGCTTGCTTCAACTCAAATTATTCTCGAAAAGTATTTAAGAAACGATGTAAGGTATGGGTGTACACATAAAGATCAGGTGAAAATATCGACCATCTGTGACCATCGGACTTATGAGTTGCTAGAATAGGGAAAAGTTTGGAAAAGGGATCTTCTCCGAACATTGCATATCACTGTATATTCATAGACGTTCTTCAGCAACACGAGCATTACTAGACGAATTGGTGAGGGATCTCTTGGCTTGTTTCTCTATTGATGGAGCAGAATGGAGGAAGCGACTTCTCAGAAGCGACTGAGACGGTATGCTTCGACCATCAACGCCGGTTCGGAAAGCGTGAACTACACGGATCTGCTAAGTGAGAAAGAACAATTAGAAGATGATCATCTTGAAAATGTTACCAGAAATTACCTGAGTTTGAAGTCTTTTTATACCTCTAACCCATAATATTCTACCAGATTTCTTATCTCCTGGATATGATTGCTTGCGTTCATCATCTAACATATTAACAGGAGTCAGCATCAAATCTTCGGGTGCTTCTTTTCCGACTGTCAATTTTTTAGATAATATATTTTTCGGAATAGTTGCCAGCACTTGTCCCCAAACCATAACAGCGATCCCAAAGAATACACACCAAAGCCACTGTTCCAGGGTGAGACTGGTAACAGAAAAAGCTCTACCACCAAATTGTACGATCAAAACTTGTCCAAGGGCAGTGACGATGATTACAATACAAAAGATGGGATTTCTGAATAAACCTTCGAAAATGTTACGCTCGCCACGTATTTTGCGAGCATTGATCTCATTGAAGAGAGTCATCATGACGAATGTGTTGAAAATGATGGTAAAATGTTGAGATGGAGGTGAACCGATGGGCTGATGCATCCCAGAATCAATGTCAAAAAACCAATGTCCTGGAGGTACAAGAGAAAAGTAATCAGCCAAAGTTTTAAGCATTCCAAAAAGATTCAATTAAATTTAAACATTTTCTCACCATGGAATAAAAAGTAAAAAGTAACTGTTAATTGAAATATTGTTTGTCCTACAATGTTTTTCAGCATAGTTCTGGATATCAATGGTTTTGTACGTCCATAAGGCTTTCTGAGTAGTAAACTGGCAGTGGGCTGTTCTGTGGCCAAAGCCAAAGAAGCTAAAGTGTCCATAATTAGATTCACCCATAACATTTGTACTGCTCGAAGAGGACTATCCTATTGATTGTGGAAAAAGGAAGAAAAAGAATTGAGTATATTAGTGGCTTTTCATGAGCCAATCCATGAGGCTGTTTGAGGAAAAATATGAAAGGAGATGGTAAATTGGGCGATCGATCTTTTGGCAAAAAGGTTAGAATAGAAGGGAAAAGGGGTTGAAAGGATTGGAGCATGCGATCAAATGTAATTTAGATCGAACAAAATTCCCTAATGATGTGTATGCAAATCATCATTAGTCTGAAGAATATGTGGACTTGGAATTTAATCATTCTAGCTGAAAAGCATGATTATTAGCTCAGTTTTTGTGATCGCGAAAGGAAATGAGCGTTTGAATAGAAAAAGAGTGAAAGAGAGAGAATATAAAGCGAATAAAGTTGAATAAAACAGTATGGGACACATAAAATGAGTTAAAAAGATTGAGAGGTGCTCGATTAAACGGAAATATGAACGTTACCTCGATAGCACAAGCTCCTGTGAACGCAACAACAACAGCAACAACATTGACCGTCAATTGAAATTGTAAGAACTTTGCAATACTGTCATAAACATTACGTCCCCACATGACAGCTTTCACTATACTGCTAAAGTTATCGTCAGTCAAGATAATGTCAGATGCTTCTTTGGCAACATCAGTCCCAGCTATACCCATGGCAAAGCCTACGTCAGCTTTTTTCAAAGCTGGACCATCATTTGTACCATCTCCGGTGACAGCAACCACTTCTCGATTTGGATTCAGTTTGCTTTCGATCATATGTTTGACTAGTATATATTTATCGGACGGTGAAGAACGAGCCAGAACTCGGAGGAAAGGCCAAGTTTTGTCAAAAAGCTCCTGGGTCACTTCACCATTGGCATCGCGTATTCTACGATTAAATTCTTTTCCTTCAAGGACCAAGAAATCATCCTCTGGTTTCACTATACCACATTTCATTGCTATTGATCGAGCAGTATTCACATTATCGCCAGTGACCATTCTTACAGTGATGCCTGCTCGTTGGCATTTACGAATTGCCTCAGGAACCTGGTGAGAACGATAGGAAGAGATAGAAAGAAAAGCCAAATAGAAAAGAAAGGAAGTGAGTGAGAAGAATAAGGATAAGACAATGAAGTCGAGACCATGGACATATCATAAAGGCTAATGGATGATAAGCAGGAGCAATAGAGAAGGATCTGACTGTTTTCCTGAATAAAGAGCTCAAAAGATCAAAGGCAAGCTTTTCTACTGATTTCGGAGCGTGACCCCTCCTAGTCTTCAGGATGAAAGCAATTTTGAATGGCGTTGATGTCCAAAGATACACATCAACATCACTATGAGAAATATTCAATAGACTTGGAGAAGAAAGAGTTCCTTGTTTTCTCGAGCGTGCATGAGGCTTACCTCCGGTCGAACTGGATCCTCTATTCCACACACGCACAGACATGTCAATTTTTGGGCAATAAAATCTTCGTCATCCCAATTGGGCTCTCCATCGATTTGAGTCTCATTTGGACCTTTTGGAGCACGTCTAACCAAATCTTTGTAAGCAATTGAGATGGTTCGCAAGCCATCGCAAGCCATTGGCTCAATAACACTTTTTATCATATTCTCTTGGTCTTCGCGGGTAAATCTTTCCAGTCTACCATCATTACCGTAAATAAATGTGCATCTCTTGAGGATAATTTCGGAAGCCCCTTTACTGAAAACTCGATAACCATCCGGAATTTTAATGACGGTGGTCATTGATTTCCGCACAGAATTGAAAGTATACACTTTGTACAATGATTCTTCGGGGATTTCATTTCTTTTTGTCTGAAAATCTTTACCCAAATCGAGCACAAAACCAAGTAGAGCACATTCAGTCTTATTTCCGACATGCTTTGGCAGTTCTCCAGGATTCTCGGATGGCTGGAAATGTTAATAGTGGAGAAAATGTAAATAAACACATAAACCAGTAATCATCAATCTATCTCTTTGAGGGTATGAGAATATGGCTAACCATCTACCATTAATAGCACTAGAATTTCTATGATTTATTCCATGTTATGCTTACCGAAACCTTTGTTGTATAGGCGCTATTTAGCGATATTCCATCCACAATCAATTGTGCAACTTCTCGAGGTAATTCTTCGAATTTCGGCGTTTCTGTGTAACGTTTCCCACAAATCCATTGTTGCACACAAGTCATCCGATTCGTGGTCAAAGTTCCAGTCTTATCAGAGCATATTGCCGTTGCATTACCCATAGTTTCACAGGCATCCAAATGACGAACTAAATTATTATCTTGCATCATGCGCTAGAGAGAGCGAGAGAGAGCGAGAGAGGAAGGAAAAGTGGAATGTGAGAATAAATTCATTGACGATGAGATATACAGAGGAAGCGAGAGAGAATCACCAAGAGTGGAAGATGATAAGCTATGGGCAACTAAAGAATAGAGTAAATTGATACGAGAGAGAGAAAAAGCTCCTCATAAAGCTTGATCTAGATCCAGCGTAAAGTTGGTGAAGCCAGAATCTTCTTTTCATACTGACTATACTGTATATATTCCATCGAATATAATTTTGTGCCTTATGGCCGTATTCTTTCACGTATATCTTCTGCCAGAGTATAAAATAGCATCAAAAGCTATAGAATAGCTCATCTTGTAGATTTGTGTGAGTGAATGTGTTCACATCTAACGTAAATTACAGAAAAGCAAGGAAATTATTATTCACCTACTGAGGAATGCATGTATGTGTATGGGGGAAGGAAAAGCGAAAGTTGTTTTCTATGCTAGGGAAATACTGTGAAAGGAGTCTCATATTACCTTCTCAATGGTCAATACACATGCTAGCTAGAAGCTCTTTTACCCTTCTTTCAAGTCACTAAATCGATCCTGTTGAATATCTCAACAAGAAGAAGATTAAAAAACTCGCAAGACTGAAAAGACTGCGATGAGATATATTGGAAAGCCATTTTCTCTCTCTCTCTCTCTTTCATCTAAAAGGGTTCTCATGCTCAATCAATAAGAGGTACTAAAATGGTTAGTCTTGTTACACATGTTAGTTGTACACAATCATCAACGACAAAATCGTTACGTTGGGTTATCGCTGTGTGTATATGTGTGTGTGTCGAAAGTGGGAGAGAATGAGAGTAAGAACAATTTCAGAATATGCTAGCAATGCTCGCTCTTAGGAAACGCCTCGAAATTCTCATGCTGAACTTTAACGACCATTGAACGATAGAGTGCACCATTATTTGGGAATAGAAGAGGCAATAGAACATCTTAAGCGATGCGTGTCATCTCTTCATCTCTTCTTCAATCATCTCAGTTAGAACTTCTAGTACAAGTCTTTCCCTATCTCCTAGGAATCGCTTGGATAAAGAGTAATATATATAAGGGGAGAGAGAAGGAGAGAAAGAAAGAAAACTAGACTAAAACATAAAGAAACGCTGGAATATTTCACAATATATATAAGGAGAATTACAGTAGAAGATGAGCAAAATGTTCTCTCCATGTGTGTGAGAGAGATAGAAATGTAGAACTCTCTGAACGAGAGTCACAAGAGCAAACTGGAGAATAATGGTTACGAAAGTGGAAAAAAGGGCAGAGAGAAAAGAGAGATAGAATAAGTTAAGAGATGCAGACCTCACCCAAAGTAACCTCTAGATTGAGCATGAGTATGATAAAGGATACAAGATAAATCAGTCCCATATATTCCATTAACAGAAGAGAATAGAGGGATACAATAGCTTAAAAACTCGTGAAAAGAATTCGAGACCTACGCCCTAGTCCAAAATCGATGTGCGATATTGTGTGGAAGAGAAGCCCTTGCTAAGATAATTTTGGACAATGTTCATTAGCATTCGATGGACTCACTGTACTCATTGATCATAAAAGGAGGAGAAAGAGTGAATAAGTGGGAATAGAAAGATTGCACAACCGAATATGATTGATACTTATACATCAGATACAATGCTAGTACATATGTGAGCATGTCTGCTAGTTTGACCATGGAGCAGTTATCAGGGGAATTATTGGATGATAGAAATGAAACTTTGGTTATCTCATATTACTGTTACCTTGACAGAATAAGCAAGGGCCAGCGTAACAGCCAGTGGAAGACCTTCGGGAACTGCAACCACTAGAACAGTTACACCGATGATGACGAATTTCACGAAGTAGCGTAAATCTTTCGCAAATGAGAAGGTGGCCTTTTTTATAGCGAATTCGTGAATCACATAGCGGGTTGTCAAAATTAAAACTGTTAAAATTGCGATTAATGAACCTGGAAAGAGAGAAAAAAGAGAAAAGAGGCGGTGAATGAAAAGGATGTGAGGCTCAAATAATGTTTCTGAGTTTTACCGGCTGGAATGCAAGTCATAAAATCACTCGACTCTGGCTGACTTCAAGAGAGAGAGAGAGAGAGAGAGAGAGAGAGAGAGAGAGAAAATAATCTCTCAAATTGGAGATCAAAGTGAAAAAAGAGAGGAAATAACGAAGATTCATTCAGCTCAAAACAATTCGAAGATTACTAGAGTAAAAAATATTGGTATCAACTGGTAAAATATCAATTTCCAACTTTCGTGATCCTCCAACTAGGCTTGAGGATCACTATTTTCTCTCAATTCACCGTATTGTGATGAATCTGTATCACTTCCGAAATCCATTAATCTTTTTTTGTTCTTCTTGATCGAAAAAAATCTCAGGAGCACTTTCCATTAGGATTCTCACTTCATATACATCTTTCTTTCTTTCATTTTTGTCTATCGAGTGAACGATCGAAAACTGACCAACATCTATCTCTCTTCCTTCCTCTTCCTGCATTGGTTACTGCCAACGTTGCACGCTCCTGTCATCCGAATCTTCATATTACTATCGAATGTTTCTTACTTCAATCAATCAAATCTTTTAGATAAATACATTCTCTTTTATTCGATAATTCATCAACGAATCACTCAATACACCTTACAGGCAATGTTCAATAGAGGGTGCCACTATTAGAACTATTAGAACTGGAGTATATCGATTCTGAACGTATTCTGAACGAAAAGTGTAGGAAAGAGAAAATAGAGAGAAAATAGATGCAAAAAGGGCAAAATGCTCTTTTCCTGTCTTTTTCTCTTTCTCAAGCTTTACAACACATGAACAGAGCATTGAAACTTGGTTACTTTCTCCTCGACTAGGTTCCACCTCGATTTAGTGTCTTGGATACAATCGATCGCTATGAACTACGTATATGTCTATCTTTATTTACCCCTTTCTCTCTATTTGGATCCAATATTAATTTCATTTGCATTCTAAATTACACTTTAAATGTTTTAAATTACACAATTCTTCAAGATGGTTGATCTTAGATCAACCGATTACTTTCAGGAAATTACCTTTGAAGTCAAAATACTTCAAAGAACTTCACATACACACTGTCAATCAAGGACTGACTTTCTCTACATTCTATCTCGAATCTGTAAAGCTACTTTCCTGTTCATTGATCACCAATCATTCGATTTAATTGGCAGTTTCTTATACTGAGTATGATATGATTGAAAACAGACCTAAAGGGTAAAATGTGCCCTTTTCTCTTTTTCTTTTTTGTTCAACTATTCTTAGAATTGAAGAAAACATGATTGATTCATCAAAATTCTTGAAATAAAATGCCTAGATTTTCTTTTGTGTGTTGGGTATCGGTTAAAAGGCTAGACTTTAACCTCCTAAAGAAAGGGTTCCCCTTAATAGTCTATCCAATATAGATTCCATTAGTGTAACCAATTCCCATACTTTCTTGAACCTACATAATACTTCTGTATTTCTCATAAAAAATGATTTTTCTCTCAAAAGAACACTTTTTTCCTTCTCAATCTATCGCTAGATTATTCCTAATGAGAATATTGTCACGCATTTTTTACCAGTTTTAATGAGTAAAACAAAAACTCGTTTGCCAAACTTTTCTCATCTAGATTCCTTTTATTTTGTCATTCACTATGCATAAGCTGAGGAAGAAAAATATATGGAAAAGATGGATCAGCTATTACTATGAAATATTCAAAGACTATAATAATAATAATATCATCCTCATCTGTTGGGCTATTCCTCAATGGTTAAATTTTGACTAGGCGTACGTTCCTTTTTTCCTTATAAGCTGATCTTCAATTCAATATCACACCTTTTCTCTCTTTTTTCGTTCCTCTTCTCCTTTTGGCTGCATCAATAAGAGAGAGATGCTGAAAAGTCTCTTCTCTGCGACATGATAGTATATTTTCTCTAAGGAATTCTATCATCCCAGACACTGTTCTTTGCAGAATCAATTTCTATTCACTCAAGCCATACACCTCTTTTCACTGTCATGATCCTTTTTCACAGTGCTCCAAAGTTTCCACATCACTGTCGAGCAAGTTGCGTCTTTTTTTCTCATTTCTCATAGAGAAAAAAGAGAGATTCTTTTGACTGTGACTCTGAATCAGCTTTACAACACTCGATATTTTCTCTCGACTTTAAATTTACACTTTTTGTTACATGAATAGAAAGCCTTCAATGGTCATGTAGATACCAAAAAATAGTGCTCTTTCTTCACTGAATTTTTTTTACTGAATAGAGAAATCCTGATCTAAGCATTCCATTTGCCCTCGTTTTCTCTTTTCCCACATTTTTATTGCATATTTATAGTCTATACCATCGTAATGTGTCTCTTTTTTCCCATTTTTTCCAGAATTGTAGGGCACTTGCGTAACCCTCTTCTCCCCCTCCTCCCCCTTTTCTCTCTATTTTCACATCCACCAAAACACAAGCTGCTACTAATACTTGTATTAATCGAGAATTAACATCGACGTCAACATATAGTGCTAATCATTTACACTCAATATATGCTGTTCTGCTGTGTGTTCATTGATGTGGAATTGAGCTGTCAAATATTGAATTGAATTTTTTTCACCACCCCGTTCCAAATAAATCTTATTTATAATTCAATTTTGAATAACTAGATTGATGAGCCCAAAAGTGAGAAGGACTACCATTCTCCATGTATGGGAGAAAGGGTAGCAATGACTGGATAGATATTATCAAATGAACAAAAAAAATCATCTCATGGAATAGAGAGGAAGAGAGAGAGAGAGAGAGAGAGAGAGAGAGAGAGAGAGAGAGAGAGAGAGAGAGAGAGAGAGAGAGAGAGAGGAAAGAAAGTCTGGAAAAAATCTCATATCAAGGGGTGACTAGACAAGCAGAGTGCATTTTCAGTGGAGCATTCGAATGGTATCAGGGGATTTCGTAGCGTGAATATTGATGATGTCTCTGTCCAGAGATGACTTTTCAGGAAAATACAGTATAAACAAGACAGATACATAAAAGAAATAGGAGGAGAGAGATTACCTGCATAGCTTATCTGAATGGCCAATTTGGTCAATTTAGCTTGAAGAATGGACTTTGACTTTTCGGAATTACTATCTTCGTCCTTGTCTGCCTTGTTCTTGCAGATTTTGGTACCATCTTGATCCGTAATTTCTTTGATAGATTCTCCTCTTTCAATGGCTCCGTCTGTAGAATGATAGATAATGAAACATTTTTTCATCGAACGAAAAGCAAAAAATAAATGGGTTGCACTTCATGTTAAACTCGATGAATTTTTGGTCGGAGCTCAAGGGTTTTTAGTTGAGTAATTGTTACTAAATAAATGATTAAATATTTCGTAGTAGAAGAGATGGTATCAATGACAAATTGACTACCACTGATCATAAATTTTAAGCAAATTAAGGGAGCCATCCGAAACAAAATATTCCAAAAGATATGAATGAAACATGAATCATGCTGAAAAATTCATCAAATCATGATCTAATCATGTAAACACTCTTTTCCCTCCGCAATTTTACAGATGAAAGGTTAAGAAAAATAAGACCCTACAATACAGAATAAGAAATTCTCGGAATACTTTCAATATCTTTCTTGGAGATGAAAAAAACTTTCCTTTCTCTCACTACTAATATAAAATTCTCTGGTCAGCAGCCCGTACAAAATTGGCCTCAATAGAAATGGTGAAAGAAAAAAACAATAAAGGTTGCGGGTTACGAAACTCTTTGGAAGAAAAAAATCACAAATATGGCTTCAAAATGAGAAAATTCTCTCAGGCACTCACTTTTCTGCTGAGATGGATCACCACTAGTGGCTCCTAGTAAGGATAGAATTATTCCTGCCTGTGAATTGACCCCCACAGCGGTGACAACCATACGACCATTGCCTTCCATGACGTGAGTACCTTATGGATGAGAGGAGGAAAAATGTCAAGAGTCAGATTCGGCGGGAAAGAAAGAGAGGATCATTGAATATTGTTCATGAATCCACTGATTGGCAGAAGGATCGTGGATAGATATATGTAAGTATGGTGTAGCTGAAAAGTCGATAGATGGTTATTTTCTCATATATATAGATTACCTGATAGGAGTAGTGGATCTCTATTTTCGCCTTTCTTGACATGATCGGATTCTCCGGTCAGTGAGCTCTCATCCACCTTAAGATCATTGCTTTGAATAAGGACACCATCGGCTGGCAACAAATCGCCTGATATAATATTGTGAGATGAGAAAGAATAAGGAATAAAAGGAGATGATGTATATAATGAAGGAGAAAAAAAAATGTGTTAACGATGAGCATGGATATGCTTGACAAGTAATAAAAGAGTAGCAGAAGAATACTAACCATATTTAACTTGACAGATATCTCCAACAACAATTTCACTGACAAGAATCTGCATCAATTCACCGCCACGAATAACGCTGAATTTGTGCTCCTGTTCGATTCGATCTTGAAGACCTTTAGGGCAATGAAAAAGGAAATAAGGAAAGAAGATGGAGAGAATAAGAAGAAAAAAATTTTTTTACTTGAAAAGAAGGAACAAATGTTTCTATGTCCACATCATTTTGAGGTAAGATTGAAAGGCAAACATCTTTTCGAAAAGTTCTCTCAAAAGTTCATGAAAAGTGGCCAAAAAGTCTCAAGAGAGCATTATAATCCAAGAAAGTATCATCACTTGAACAATTTTGAAGAAAGTCGCACATCTTGACTATCTTCTTTCTTCTTTTCCAACTCTTCTCAGTCTCTTTTGTGCACTTAGATGGTAAATTTGTTAGAGCATAGAAGAAGTTATTTCTTTCTTTCTCTCAAGAGAATACAGTCATAGAGAGTAGGAGAGAGAGAGATCATAAGAAATTTACACAGATTTATTCATTCCTTACATCTCTCATCTTGAAGAAAGAACGTGGATACAACTGAAATAATATTTCATGGAATCATACACACCAGAACCCTATCATGCGCTCTTAGACCCATACAAGTATATTTCATTTCAGATTCATCGATTTGATACACACATACACACAGATGATATACACACACGCTAATATTTCTCTTTCTTGGATGAAAAAATGATTGAATAACGCAAGAGTAACTTCATCGCAATCAGCTTGATCATGGTTACGGAAAGAGAGAGAGAGAGATAGAAAGAGAGAAAGTGAGAATTGGTTTATTTATAGAGAGGACATTGTCTGTTTTCTCTGATGCCTCATGGTACTCTCTCATGGGTAAAGGCCCTATTCCCATGATATATTTATTTTGTATTTGAATATTAGGATAAATATTTGAACTATTCTCAACAAGGTTCGATTTATATCGATTCAATAACTAGCGTATGATAAGAGGAAGAATAGAGCATCGCTTTGTACTTTTGAGAAATATTTCAATCTCAGAATATATATATATCACTCTAATCGAGATGATTGCGTAAAATGTTGAAATGAAAAATAGCACAAGAATTCTGGAGGTTTTTTCAACGATACAATGCAATTTATTTTCTCCTACGAGATGATCTCGGATCACCATCACTTCAGGATTTAGTGGGTTACCTAATTCTTCTCTCTTTCTCTCTCTCTCTCTCTCTCTCTCTCTCTCTCTCTCTCTCTCTCTCTTTCTTCCTAACAGATGCAAAACTAACACACACATTCAGGGGGGTGGAGTCGATTTAGATTCAATAGCAAGGTTTCAAGAGCCATTCATCGAAAGCGAAAGTTATTCTATGGTTTCGGGACATTTGGTTGAGAAAAGAGTAGAAGAAAGCGGAGAAAAAGAGAGAAGAAGCTAAGCTTGATCAAATGGATTATGTATGAGCAATTTATACAGAATAGGAGGCTGCCATTATGGGCGAATCGAATGAATAGATGTAAATGAATTTTGTCTACACTAGAGATAAGTTTTCTATACTTTCTACTTTTTTTTCGATCACCTAATTCTTTAGTGAATATGTATTAGATATTGTCGACCTCTGTTTAATCATGTAGACATTAACATCCAATATCTTTCACTCTATCTCTTCTCTCTTCTCAAAAGTATCATCCTTGTCATTGTTTATAATGTTGAAAACATATACAAGATTGTATCATTGATGAGAAATTCGAAGGACTTTTTCGAGAGTGTGATGAATGAATGAATATGGCACGAAAATGAGTGTCAAGTAATGTCTACACACGTCTCGTTCTACTTGATAATGGGCTGGAGAAGAAGAAGATTGTA
Source organism: Brevipalpus yothersi (assembly GCA_003956705.1). Lineage (NCBI taxonomy): Eukaryota > Metazoa > Arthropoda > Arachnida > Trombidiformes > Tenuipalpidae > Brevipalpus > Brevipalpus yothersi. Next base: position 67,558 of record QZCP01000556.1, on the reverse strand, counting down.
ACAGCTTTTCCAGTTGTGCTTGTTTTCACAGTGAATATCTTTCTTTCTTTTCATTCGCTTTCTCAGAATACTGGGATATCCTGAAAGATTTCTTCAAGCAGATGGAAGATTTTACCATGCAGGGGTCCTTTCCGCTTTATTTCTTTCAAGAATGACATATAAAAGAAATCAAGAGCTTTATATGCATGAGAGAAGCGGACTTAGCTCAAGACAAAGATGCACATGACATGGTGGGAGAAACATTACAGAGTCAGCGTGTTTGTGATAGAGCTACTGAATCGAAAGATGAATTTAGGAACATCTCAAGATGTGACTGAGTTATATCGATTTTGAGTCACTATTTTTCACCGGTAAAAATCAAGTTCAAAATTCAAAAAACGATGAAACCAATCGAAGCCATGGAGGGGAAAATGGAGAAGTTAAGAGAGGAAAAAATTTTTCTGTCTTCAAAATACTTGAAAAAAGATCCTCCAGACAATATGGATCATAATCTGAAGAAAAAAGCAACGTCATAGGAGAAACTCAATTCAAATGGAATGCTAGAACCTTTGGCAGAGATGTGAGTTCATGTGTGCAACTAGAGATTCAAGTCTAAACTTCAATCAATAAGGAGCAACGTCTCGATTACGCGTTCGATGTTAACTAGAGCGAGATCATGTTATCTCAGGTTAGGTGACCATACCTTCACATGTGACACGATGACAGATTATTCTAATCAAAATTGAGTAGGTGAAAACCTACATCTTCAATAATGAAGTATCGAAAAGGATGCACAAGTAGGGGAGAAAGGGAGGAAGGGAGAGAGAGATGAGATGAGTTGACAAGACAAATTCTTTCAATCAAGAGAAAATTAGGCGAGGAAATTAACATCCGCTTGGATGCAAATTCATCGAGTATGGCTCATGATGATTCTATCGATTAATAGTCATCCAAGTCCCATAATCATGAACTGATCAGTCAGAGAAGAGGGAAAGAAAGACGAATGTAACTCACACATGAGAGAACATATTGGCTGTAGCAAGTTATTGATAGGGTATTTGATAGGAGAGAAAATAGCACAAGAGAGAGAGAGAGAGAGAGAGAGAGAGAGAGAGAGAGAGAGAGAGAGAGAAAGAGAGAGCCGGGGGCAAGAAAAAAGCGATAAGACTATCAATGGGGGGAGTATTAGTTCTGGTAGACAGGCAAAGAGAGACAGAAAAGAGAGGTAGTCTACTGTTGGTTAAAGAAAATCGTAAGGCACGGAAAAGGCAAACAAGCAATAAGTGAGATTGAATTTTGACGCTGGATGATGAAACTGCAACTGGAGAGAAAATGTTCATGACCAGTGAGCTTGGACCAAGCCAATGGTCTCTCTTTCTCTCCCAATTTCCCAATTTCTACAACAAAAGTTTAGATGCTCAAGTGCCCATCAGAGTCTAATGTTTTCAGAGTAATCAGTCGGAATTGTTATGAACATAATTCAATCATCTCTTATCTTCGCACAGGGAGTTCTTGATGCTTTTAGCTATCGTATCTTTTCCAAGTTACAGCTCAAATGATTCCTATGAATTTTTATCCCAACCCATAACTAGTTATTTACCAAAAAAGGCTGTTGTTGTGCGTGATTGTGTGTGAGTAAGAGGAGGAAAGTGAGTGAGTGTGTGTGTGTGTGTGTGTGAGAGAGAGAGAGAGAGAGAGAGAGAGAGAGAGAGAGAGATTCAGTTTTTACTAAATAATTGGCAGAGAAGGTTCATAAATTTCGAAGAAAATCTGAGCTTGATCGGGTGAAATATATGAGTAATTGTGCAAGCAATGATGATTGGTTGGTAGTAATCAGAGAGAATCACCTAATGAATCAACAAGGGCCATTGTTGAAGGAGAAAATAGTTTCACAGTGAATGAATTTCCTTCGAAAACCTTAGTCGACTTTGATTGATCATACGTAGTGAAAAAACAAGATGATACAAGATGTACTTTCAAAAAGCTTGCTTTGATTACCCTGGTGAAATTCAAGAAGCGATTGATGAGAAAAGAATCAGGAACAAGATGCATCTAGCTTCATGAAAAGTTTTTTTTCAAGGAAAAAATCCATCGCCCAAAGGAAAGTCTACTAGGTAATTTGGGATGAAAGTTTACATCAGAGAGAGTTGTTCTTAGCCATGTGTATTTGTAATTGCGACTGAAGTGAGAAAATGAAACAGAGAAACAGAGAAAAGGACAGAGAGAAACAAAATCTCTTTCCGAAAGGAACATGTTTAAAAAGCTGTGGAAAGTTAGTTCTGATCAACATTAGGAGAAAGCATAAAGCTTCTGTTTCTCTGTTTCTCTCTCTCGCTCTCTTCTCCCATTATTCCTGTCTTTTTCGAAGACTCATAAAACAGATCTAGGGTTCACTTAGAAGAATCCTAGTGTATTTTCAATTACCAATCAATGGGCCAATATAAGAGTGACCATCACGACAGAATAGAAAAGCGATTACAAAAGAGGCAAAAAGACAATAATTGCTAGAAAAGAAGGCAATCGTGTGGGCGTTCAATGGGTAAAGTGAAAAGAAAATAAGTAAGAAATAGTGTGTCTATGTGTGTATGTGTGTGTGTGTGTACATGTGTGTATGTAACAAAAGTATTCAGGATGGTAAGGTGATTTACCTCGAAACTGTTTCTCTTTTGTGTAATCATTGGTAGCGGTCACTAAGACAACAATAAGTACACTGATTAATATGGCTGCCCCTTCGATCCAGCTAGCTTCACTCTCTTCGGATGCGGCTGATGAACTTCCTTCCTCTTCCGCGGGCGAATATAACGATAACAATAAAGATATCACAGCAGCAACTTCGAGAATAAGAAGAGTGACGTCTTGAAATGCTTCAAACACAAGCTGGAGGAATGTTTTCGCTGGCTTCGGAGGTGTAACATTTGATCCGAATACTTTTCGTCGATCATCCAGTGTTCGTGTGTCACTTGGTATACCAGCATTTGGATCAGTTTTCAGTGATCTACATAAATTTTGTACACCACCAAAATCTTTATCAACTTTCGATACCGCCTCGGGACCTCGAGATTCCATGAGCTCTCGAAGTTGACCGGTGGTAACCGAAAATGCTGATCCACTTGGTACATTGTCTTCGATTGGCATGATGGAATTCGCAATGATGATAAAATGACTACTTAGACCGACATGCGGTCACAACAAGCGAGAACACCACACACACAGACACCCACTGTGAGAGTGTAGCAGTAGTTTTAGTAGTCGATTAATGATGATTGAAGAAGAAGAAGAAGAAGAAGGAGAGGGAGGAGAAAGAGATGAAAGAGATGGAGAAACTAAACAGTACCACATAAAAAGAATGACTGTAGACTCCAGTGCACAAATAAACACACACAAACAGCCAGTGAAAGTGATGTGGGTTTCAGGCGGAAAGTAAGTAACACCAACAAGAAACTTTACTTTTCTGAGAATAAGAAGAATATATCAAAACCAGCGAACTTGAAACTCATCGCCTATGAGCATACTACACACACATACACACAGCACAGCACAGTACAGCATATACACACCACTGGCTGAAAAGCCACGGCCAAACTGAACAAGTTTTTTCTTCTTCTTCTCTCTCTCTTTCCACTGATCTCCTCCTATCTCTCTGCAGGCGGAATAAATGATACAGAGAAGAGAGAGAGAGAGTGAAAAAAAGAGGAGAAAGTGTATGTGTGTGTGTGATGATGATGATATTGATGATGATGGGATGAGATCAGATGTGTAAGTTTGTGAACTCAATTACAAAACTCGATGAAGACAATTTTGATGATTATTTTTCGTTCTATCACTCACGATTTGTGTGTTGCATTATATATCTCACTCTCTTTCTCTCTTTCTTTCTTTTTTTATCTTTCTCTCGCACTGTCTTTGCCTGTCCCCGACAGTGAGATGGCTCAAAATTCGATGTGTGACAGAAGCTTTACGCTTGATAACTGAGGCAAAAATGTGTGTTGATGATCATGTTCAAGCCGAAATCAATCTTACTCTTTTCTCCCTTCTTGTCATTACATTACAGCTCATGTCCGGGAGAGAGAAACACACACACACACTTTTTGACTTGACGCGCTCCCTTTACTTTTTATCAGCATGTACGTTTGCATTAAACTAATAATTTGGTGGGAAAAAATTAAATCACAAATCAATTAAATCAAATCATTTGAATCTCAAATTTCATTTCATTTCGAAAACTTTCAAAATAAGCAGAAAAAGAAAAGTTTTCGAAAATCTTCGGAAAAAAATTCGATCTCAACTGTGTCGCCATCTCAGCCTAGACAAAGTAAATCAGCTGTTATTTAAGATGACGAAATAGTTTGATGTGAAAAAAAGTTTTTGTTGAGTAAAAGTTTTGGGATGAGTAATTCTTAAATAACTTCCATAGAAAGTCAAATTTTTTAGCTTCCCTAGGTGAAATGATTTTTTTTTCGAGGTGTGAATAATTGTCACATCATGACGAAAATGGGAAATAAATTATCTACTCAAACAATCGGTAGTTAATGCTACCACTAGTCTTATCTTTTTCTCGTTGGTCTTGTGAACATGCCCCTTGATTTTAGTCAATCAAATCATAATATCATTGCCTTTTCACTGGAATTATCAAGAGTGTCGCATTATATTGCCTATGTGCGTCAATACCTTATTATAGAACTCAATCATAAACCAATGTTCAGGTCTCATTCTTCTCCCAAATCAAACTGTTGGGTATGTATTCAAGATAATCTATTCATCCACCCATCCACCTTTTCCCAATCCATACTAATATCTCCATGTTCATGGGTTTCATCTTCGCTCTCTCTCTCTCTCTCCTGTCAACATAGATAAGGTAACCAGTAGTCTTAACTGATTGGAATTCAATTCTTACAGTCTATGATTATATCCGTCAAGGCGATATTCGGTGAGTAAAGATAATAATAACATTAGTAATACTAATAATTCACACCATAGACAATCGACTTACTTGTCTGTGTGTCTGTGTGTTGACAAGATTGGATGATAAATTTTCATTTTCATGCTCCTCTATTATCTAGGCCTGAATATGCTCCCAATACAATTAAAAAAAAGCGAATCTATGCCAGCAACCCGCATACAAATTTATTCGCTCTCCAGGTGATTGTGGGCAAAAAAAATTCCATTGTGCTGAATGCTACTCGACTGTTCAGCTCAGTTCATCCAACGATTGTGGGAAGAAGTAAAGGTGTTTGCACTCATCCAGAACAAACTCGATATCCCGTTTTTTTTCTCTCTCTGGATTTTGTTCATCATCATGACAGTTTCCCTATCCATCTCACCGATCTGCTTCCTCCTCAGAATACTGGAATCATCATGTATGAAAAATTGTGGATCCTTATCCCATCAGCCGATAGCTGACAGAACATTCATAACATAAGGTTGTAACCATGGTTTTGATCATTCGACAACAAACGAAGCAATGTCGAATACTCTATATTGTACTAGCTAAAAGTCTTAATCTAAGCTTCGGATTTACGAACAAATCCAATTCAAAATGTCTCAAGAAGATGACACACTCAGCCCAGGTTATCATTTTATGTCAAATTTTCAAGCATCTCATAATTTGACCGATAAACTCGTTCTGCTTGGATATCAAGATGATTTTTGTAGTCAATTCAAATTTCAGCCTATTCATCGGTAAGTATTGCATGGAAATTTTTCATTCATCAAAAGTTCTCATCAAATTATTCATTTTTTTGTAGCTACTATTTCGCGGTACAAACCAATCCTGGTGAACAATTTTATCTCTTCTCCTGTTTAGCATCATGGCTTATCAAAGACAAGTGTCACCTCAGTATGAGTGTTGATTTTAATCCTCAAGATTTTGAAGATCCTAATGTGATAATTCACTCAATTGTGGACTCGGTTCATCAATTGGATGAGAGTGTAACCTCGACATCATTTCCTCCTCATAAGTTGAAGCAAGGTTTCGGATATGAAGTGATTGCAATCTTAAATAAGCTCGCTGATGATGCTTTGGCTAAAAATTACACTCCTTCGAGCTCAATTAATATCAAGGACACAGTGGGAGGGTCTGAATTCGAGGAATTGAATGACGATGATGGGCAGACATTAGAGGAAGCTGAGAGCATAGAGATGACTAATGATTATTTACATGAAACTTTAACAGGAGATGGATTGATTGAAAGTGATAATGAGGGAGCTGATGGAAAAGAGAATGTTCCATATGAGATGCTCAATTCTGATGGTAAATTTTCGGTGAATGAACAAGATTGGAAACTTGAAGTCGAAAGAGTTCTTCCGCAATTAAAGTCAACGATAAGATTCAATGAAAATCGATCAGATTGGCGCAATAGAACTCAAGAAATACATACATTGCAGAAAGAGATGGAAAAATCTTTCTCAATCATCGAGCAACACTTAACCAGAGTGAAAAGTGAAGCCATCAAGAGTATGGAAAAAATTTCCTCTCGAGAAAACTATCTTCAACTCCAATTGGGAACTCAAATTAATGAATATATTTCACTGAAAAATAATCTTGATCAAGCTGCTGATAACTATAAGCAAGTTAGCGGTGGCTTGACTAGCAAGTCTCGCCAATTATCAGAAATTAGTGATGAATTGACGTCAGTCAAAGAAGAGATGGAAGAGCGAGGCAATTCAATGACCGATGGAACTCCGCTACTTAACCTGAGGAAAGCTGTTCAAAAGATGAAACAAGAGGTAGTTTTTATCGATGTAAGAATTGGAGTTTCCTTACATACACTCCTCAAAATACGTCTTGCAGAGGTAACAAAAGATGCAATTTCTAAACAAAATTTCACGCGAAAGTATACTAGCAGTGTTTTTTGATGTATAGAAGCACATTTTGCTGACGATTTTATGATTTCGTTTGATCGTTAAAATATCAATAACGTTTGAGGTTGTTTCTTTAACCAACTCAAGATTCTTCTTGTGATTGCATTTGATGGTAGTATTTTTGGAAGAAATGAATATATTTCAAAAATTTATGAACTTCCTGTTCTCCTATCTAAATTTTCAGTTCTTCATAATTCATCAGCTCGAAGAAGTTAGCTCAATAAAGACAACAAATTTTCTGACAAAATCTCTGGAGTGAATCAAAAAAGAGTTACATGGGAAAATGTTCGAGCGGTCTTATCTTTTCAAATACAACGGAAATGAAGAGAGATAAAGATTATTCTCTATGAGTTATGGAAGTTTTTTCAGTGAATCTGGATCATCAATATCTTCTAGAAGAGGGAGAGAAAGAGAGAGACTCTTCTAACAGCAAAATAGATTTCAAATAATCAGAAAGATAAACCTACCATGAAGTTCATGAATATAGTCAGTATGTAGTTTTTCGGATATACCAGTTTTTCACGCTTTTAAGCCCACTAAAAACGTCGAGAAAGCTTTCCAAAAAAGGGTCATTTTTGAAGGAAAGGGCCAATAGCTATAAGCCCATGGGCTTATAGCCGAGTACAGGGACTAATTGTAATTCACCACAGGGGTGGGCTTATGACTGGTATTTACAGTGACGCAAAAAGTTTTTCTTCCGAAATGAAAGACGTCAGAGTGGTTTTCGGAATTCTCTCAAAACGTAAATCGAGAACACACTTTGATGATTTAGAGAAATTGTTCTCCTCTACAGCAAAGCACAAAGTGTGTCTAGAGCTTTTGCAATCCATTTTCTGATTGAGCAACTATTGATTCAAGTGTGTCTTTGATTACAAATCAATGAACTAATGAGGTGAAGAAGATGATGTTGATTTACCTCGAAATTGTTTCTCTTTCTCATAATCATTAATGGCAGTGATAAAGACAACAATAAACACACTGACTAGAATAGCTGCACCTTCGATCCAGCTTGCATGTTCCTCTTCGGCTTCTGTTGGATGTATTTTTTTTCCTTCCTCTTCCGGTGGTGAATATAAGGACAACACTAGAGATATGGCAGCAGCAATTTCGAGAATAATAAGAGTAGTGTCTTGCAAAGCATGACATACATGCTGACAAAATGTTTTCGGTGGCTTTGGAGGTGTAACATTGGAGCCGAAAGTTTTTCGACGCAGTTCCAGGACTGCTGGATCGTTGGGTATACCATTATTTTGATCGGTTTTCAATAGTTTGCACAAATTTTGTATACCACCGAAATCTTTTTCAAGCTTTGTCACCGCTTCAGCACCACGAAATTCCATAAGTTCACGTAGTTGCTTGGCGGTAACAGAAAATTCTGATCCTGATTTCGATTGCATGCTAAAATTGGTTATTATTATCACACAAATGGAAAAAAATGTACAAGTGGTATCAATATACTGTTGATCCTTAAAACTCACTGGTGTTCATAATTGTCTTTAATCAATAACTAAAGGATTCTTGATTTTTGTTTATTTTCATTTTTCAAAATTTGACAATATTCTCTAGCTCCGCCTATTCTATTAAATCTTACTTTTATTTTTCTGATTAATTCAGCTAGTTTGCACTGATTTTTCACCACAAAATTCTCATTCATACACCTTATTCGTAAAATATTCGCAAATTTTCATGCTTCAATTCGAACAATTCTTGATCCAAAATTTTATCAATTTCATTGTCTCAACTCTTAACTTGAACTTGGAGCGCTGCTCAACACATTTCGTAAAACAGCGTGCAAAGTGTGTTGATCAATTTTTTTTGTGTCGATATTTGAATGTTGTTGTTGAAACTTGTTCGTTAAACATTCATCTTCTGATAAAAGATTTAAATTTTCAACTGATTGAATTGTATTTATATTGATTGGATTTAATTGGTAGTATATTTGAAAGATGTCATCGAAGCAAGGTAAGAATGGTGTTGGAAAGTGAAGGTGAAATGAATGAATCGTTATTTGTGATTTTGGTTCTTTGTGTTTTGCTAATCTTTCTCTCTTCTTTCACTTTTTATCTTTTACAATTTGTGAAGGAGGTAAAAAGAAGCCTTTGAAGGCTCCAAAAAAAGATAAGATGGAGATGGATGAGGAGGATCTTGCTCGTAAACAAAAGTTGAGAGAAGATGCAAAATTGTTGAAGGAAGCTCAAGCCAAAGCTGCTGGCAAAGGACCGATTGGCGTTGGTAATAAGAAGATTACCGTCAAAAAATGACCTCGATCAGGATCATTTTAATCAGGAGAAAAGAAGAAGCTGATAATTATGATCATGAGCATGGACCTCGATTTTTTATATTACTCATCATGGATAAATCAGAAAGATGGTAAAAACATTGTGATGATTTACGGAAAAGCGAATTGGTTTACTGTAATAATCATATTCTCAAATATTCTCATCCATATTAAAACTGAGGTATTTATTCCTTAACTGTTCCCTCATAGAAATGGCCTCTAAGCTGTTTGATGGTCTAATAAATCATCCCAAAAGATCATATTGAGAGGTTGTTTGACCTTGCCCCGATTGGTTAGCTGAACTAGTCGACTCTTTCCTCAAATTATGAATACCTTTTAGATTTAGATGAGAAGGAGATGAGAATCACTCACATTAAGCTCTCTGGGTTAGATTTTCCTTAATTTTCATCTACTGAAAATGTTTTCTCAATTTAAGTTTCGAAAAATTTCCGATTTTCTTCGCTTTATTATGTTGGTTCAACTGATCAACCAAACTTGAGCTGACAAATTAATTGTCAAGTTCATGAAAGGGTTATTACTTTCCACTTTTGAGGACTTAAAATTCTAAAATTCTCAGAGGAAAAACCCAAAAGAGCAGTAAGATGTTTGTTTTTCATCAAAATTCATAGAAAACGAGCAATTTTAATCCTGATTCTGCTCAAAAGATCTATTTTCCAGAAATTTTGAATTATGAATGATCTTCTTCGAGAATGATCTGAGCTTTCTGGAAAAAGAAAAGCAGATTAACGATTGCCTCGACCAGTCTTCGAAGTGAGAGTTGGATTTTGTGAAATAATCTGCTTTTTTTGGGAACTAAATTGATCGAGACTGTACTGTATTGAAGAAAAAGTGATTGATTAGACTATGCTATTGTTTTTAACAATTTTGATGGCTGCCAATTAGTTCGATCCAATACAGCCTCTTCATTTTGTCATGGTATAAATCTTCATTTCAAGGCTTATTCTGATCCAATTCATACCCCGACAACTAATGAATATGTACCTAATATTATTAGCTTTTCATTAATTGCTACTTTTCTTTCCCTGGTACTCATTTGATTTATTCTCACGATTTACGGCCTTTTACTTCGAAGGAGTAGGAATTTACTCATAAAATTCTATGCACTAAGAGCTTGATTGGTACCCAAATTTCAACTAACTAGAGACACTTTTGGTGCCTTGTGTCGACTATGGCTAGGCTCGTCAAGAGCATTGATCTCCTTCTTGTTAGCATGTGATAGTTTATATCTGATGGCTTCCATGGAAAGCATTCAAAATGACTATCTGAACTGTTATTATCAGCTGGCTGTACAATCTACAGCGTAAATGTATGACTCCAAGTTATCGACTTTAATGTGTGCATAATCTGTTGAAAATTATGAATACTTTCTTAACCTTACCACTTAAACTTTCAACTTGTGAAAAGTTAGTGTTTACTCGTTTTTGTTCTACTGTTCACAATAATCAACAACAACAACAACAACAACATTTGGAAGGATGTCTTTCTGGGATCAAAGTTTTAGACTTATCTCGTGTCTTGGCCGCTCCATTCTGTTCAATGTTACTGTCTGATCTTGGTGCTGAAATAATCAAGGTAGAACGATTAGGTGGAGGCGATCAGACACGTTCTTGGGGTCCACCTTTTGTGAAAGGCAATGCTGCCTACAATCTTGCAATCAATCGTAACAAGAAGGTAGGAATTGATTGCATCATCAACATCGAAATTCTTATCCCCAGACTTCTTGTTAGAGTATTGCTATAGACTTCAAGAAACCGGAAGGTCTTGAGATAGTTCATAAGTTGGCCGGAATGAGTGACATTTTGATCGAAAACTATCTTCCTGGTAAACTCGATCAAGCTGGTCTTGGCTATGAGACAATTTACAATATCAATCCACGGATCATATATTGTTCAGTAAGTGGGTTTGGATCATCAGGACCTTACAAGAAACGGGCTGGCTTTGATGTTATCGGTATATATATCCACCATTCATTGACCAACTGATTTATGGAAAATTTTTCTCCTGCATTTGTAGCTGCATCGATCGGTGGACTAATGTCAGTCACTGGACCTGAGGATGGTGAACCTTGTAAGCCTGGTGTAGCGATTACCGATTTAACCACAGGATTGTTTGCAAAAGGAGCAATTTTGGCCGCATTGTATCAGAGATCACGAACTGGGGTCGGAATGAAAGTTGAAGCAAATCTATTATCATCTCAAGTAGCTCTCTTGACCAATCTAGGTGTTGGATATCTTAACACCGGTGAAGTTCCACCAAGACGAGGTACAGCTCATGAAAATCTTGTGCCATATCAGGCATTCCGGTGTAAAGATGGCAGATATATTACGATTTGTGCGGGATCAAATGAAATGTATTCCAAGATTTGTGAAATCATCTTCCCTTCAGAGAAAGCTAAGCAAATGATCGAGGACAAACGTTTCCTGACTAATTCAGATCGTGTCCTGAATCGCAAAACTTTGATCGATATCATGACTCAGGCATTCTCAAGTAGATCTTTGGATAAATGGTTACAGGCATTTGATAATAGTAAGGTGTCTTATGGGCCGATCAATGAGTTGGATGCCGTTTTCGAAGATCCTCAAGTCAAACACAATGAGTGTGTAATCCAGGTTGAACATCCTGAATCTGGTACTGTTAAGTTGATTGGTCCAACGGTTAAATACATTTCTAAACTCGATGGGGTTTCAGGTCTGAAGAAAAAAATCGAACCGCCTCCTATGTTGGGTCAGCATACTGTTCAAGTTCTCAGTGAAGTTCTTGGATATAATGATGATCAGATACGAACTTTGAAAGAAAAATGTATCATACAATGTTGTTGAGCTTCAGTTATTGACGGCACTTACACTCATCATTTCAATATTGATATCAATTTGATTTTTACCTCAAAAAAAATTATTATGACATTGTTTTTTGCCTTGCTCAATGAACCTAATCGTGAATATGGTTGATTCATGCTCTTCAAAAGACTGCCTCAAGAAAACATAGGATATTCATGGCTTGTAATCGAGTGACAGATTCTTTTCCCATGTCAAAAGTCTGGCCATGAGAAAAATTTCTTACAACTGAAAGAATGAACTCACAATTAGCGATCGACTTATTGAAATGCTCTCAGTTTTGAGATTTGAGAAATAAGCTTCCTTATCCAAAGCGATGATCGAATTGAGTTCTATGTGGAGTATAAAAGAGGAAAAGTTCGGATGCATTCGCAACTATTTTTGTTTCCTAACAAATTGTAGGCTCAAAGTTTTAGACTAATCCTTTATCCAGTTATCGATGTACAGTGTATTCCAATAAAGCTCGATGATGCTTGGGTACATCTAGATTAATTAGTGAGGTTCCGAGGGAAAACCCAAAACTGGTGGGAAAAAAGGCATTGCAAGATTCAATATTGGAGTCAAGAAATGAACACTTCCTCGTACCAACACATCATGCGAACTCGTTTCGATATACACCTAATCCATCACCAATAGTTATCAGATGAAAATTAGCTGTTGAGTTCATTAATTTTCGGCATGAAAAGTTCAGAGGTGTGAACTCGGATTATTTCTCATGAATTCTAACCTATTCAACCGAAAAGAAAGAAAAATAGACCATATTTTCATGATCTCTCTATCGCACAACAAATTAATCTCATTGCATTAGCATTTTTAATGTAATTTTATTTGTAAATCATTTGTGAAAATTTCGAGATCGGTGAACAAAAATCAAGCTTGAAGAGAACTATCGATCGGCGAAAAGTGTTTATATTGGGCCAAGAGCTGTCGTTTCATTTCAAATTGTTTGGTCAACAAATCTAGTTCTTTAAGTTGCTGATCTCTGGTAACATCGATTCCTTCCACTATCATCAATTTTTCTTTAGCTTTCTTAAACTTATCTGTGAGAGCTTGAATCTTGTTGTGGACCTCTGTTTGCTCTCTTGGCCCTGATCTTTGACTTCCAGTTCCACCTCCTTCGTTCATTTCCTTTTCAATACTGTTGAGAATATGAAATTATGAAACCGAATTGAATCGACAAGAGCTGTAGCACAGCATTCTCACCTTCTTATGATGTCATAGATGAGTGGAAGAAATTCCAAATCGATTTCATCTAATTTGATCGTGTTGGTCATTTCAATACTTTGTGAATTCACAATCAGAGGGGAACAAATTCAGAAATCAAATAATTTGAGACGATTTAAGTTAAATGACATTAGATCTCGATCTAGATCTCTACGAAATCTCATGAGCACAGAACGAAGATAAGCATGCAAGTGTATTGAACAACATAAACAAACCGGTCAATTAAATTGACTCAATTTATTCAATTCTAGTGAGAACGGTCAACATGAACAAGTGAGCAAGTGAACGGCAATTCGAATGAGAATAACTTATTGACATGATGAGGTAAACTCTTTTGCTGGCCTTTATTACATTTTCTCAAGAAATAGCTCAGTGAAATTTAACAAATGTTTTGAACTAAAAAAGATAGAAATAGAGGGGAATAGCAGATATGAAAAGTTACCGATAAAAATTTTCAGTTTTGTGCCTTGAGCAGCTTCAACGGAATTAACCATCGGAAATGGTGTTGAATAACGGTAATCACTTCCATGGTTACAGCCAAGTTTTCAGCTTATTGCATGTTGACTCAAAGCATAATGATTACAATTTAGCTTGACTGATTATTTTGTTACGAAAAACTCTTAAGAGATCCAAGTAATTTTCGTGCCCTTTAAAATGAGTTTAATACGCAAAATAAATCGAATATTGCATTTTGATAAGCCTCTGGTACCCTGTGTGACTCCATTCAAGAAAGATGGGTAAGTGCTAATTTCTGATGCTAATATTGAATAATTTAACTCAGTTTTGTATATTTTCAGCACCATAGATCATTCAATGATTGGACCTTACGCTAAATATTTGAATGCAAATGGGGTTAAAGGAATCTATGCTCATGGTACTACAGGAGAAGGACTTTCACTCAGCAGTGATGAGAAAAAGAAGCTCACCAAAACTTGGTGGGATGAAATTAGATCAAATTATCCTGATTGGCTCGGAATTTTTAACATTTCTGCAACCTGCATTAATGAAACACTTGATCAAGCAAGCCATTATGATCAACTTGGTGTCGATGCAATCGCTGTTCTTCCTCCATTTTTTTATCGACCAGCAAACGATGGTCAGTTGATGAAATATTTGAAAACTGTTTCTGATGCTGCACCATCAACTCCATTGATTTATTATCACTTTCCTAGTATGACTCATGTAAATTGTAAGTATAGCATCATTGATTGTGATATGAAGCTGTAATCTCTTTTCACTATAATACTAATTTGCCTTTTTATTCGTTTTTTAGTTCGTCTGAAAGAATTCGTCACTCAAGCCAAAGAAGAGATACCTCTTCTAGTTGGAATGAAGTACACCTCCGTTGATATGTTGGAGTTGACTCGATTTTGTACTAGTCAAGAATCGAAAACATTCAAAATATTTACTGGAAATGAACAAGTGAGTTAGATAGTAGCTATCGTTGATTCACTGTTTATTTCCATTTGAATTTCACCAGACTTTGACACCGATGATGGCATTAGGAGTGAAATCAGCAATATGTGCAATATTCAATTTTGAAATGCCAGTTAAAGGATACTTTAAAATGAGGGCAAGTTTCCCAAAAAATATGGATGAAATAATAAACGTGCAAGAAGAAATGAGTAAATTTGCTGAGGAACTCAGGAAAGGTAAGAATGAGATTCCGTTTGAACGTTTTTATTCTAACAAATTGAAACATTTCAGGTTCATTCATTCATAATATCAAGAGAAAATTGGACGATCAAGCGCATTTTAATCAGATTAAATTCAAAGTCGGTCCTCCTAGGATGCCAGTAATTGAGTGAACTTTGGTGATAACTTTGATTAATTCTCAAATATTTTCTCTACAATGTTGCTCAAGAATGAGAAGCACTCTGCTCAAAGAATTTAGTAAAGAATATGAACCCAAAATTCGATGGAGACTTGCTTGCGCTCCTTGGATGAATAAGTTGAGCTTATTCTGGCTCTCAATTGCAACTTACATCTAATTTCACATTAACCTGAATAGATCTCATTTTGTGTTTTACTACAATGAATATATCTATTCATGTATGGAAAAATCTCATCAGTGCTAAAAAAACTAAATTAAAACCACAAAGGTGATTGGTTCATAGAAAAGGCACTCATTCATGGTTGATAGATAATGGTTTACTGTAATAAATGAACTCAAAAAATTCATTCACAAAAAATTGAGGTATTTATTCCTTGATTGTGCCAAAAGGCTGTATTTCTTGTAATAACAAGAATAGCAATAGGATCATAGAAGAGTTTTTCAATAATTTGATGAGACAATAGTCGAGGAGAGTTTGTTCAGTCAGACTGAGAAATTGATGAATATAAACATTTACATCGGATGTTTCTTACATATCTACAAATGATCGGAAAAATGACCATAATCGATCATTTCACCATTTCATCCTCAAAACCTCTCAAAATGAGATTTCGCTGCATTTCTTTGTATCTTCGTCTTATCAAAGGCTTCAATTCACCAGAATGAGGAATCTTATAACTGGGCACAAGAAGATTCACCAGCTTCTGAAAACCTTTACCTTGTGTAACGCACACAGGCCTACAATCTTCAACAAGCATATTCACAATGGCATTGGTTATGTCATCATATGAAATGAGAGGAACATTTTCACAACTTGGCGAATTATTTGCTGGATTGGATGATGTTGGAACACTCATCTCATCTCTCGAAACCACTGTAGAAAGACATGAAAAATTTAGAGTTGAAACATGGAAAATCATTGCAAAACTCACCATTCACATCATCAGATTCTTCAGCATTACTTTCTGAAGCATTATTGGTGGGAACAGCTGATCCATTATTGTTATTGTTATTGATATTTTCACTTGCGGCGGCCACTTCGATAATATTGTCAATCATTGACGCTGTCGACGATCCTGATTCATTTCCAGGGTATGCTAATGCTTTGACAAAATACAATGGATTGTTTCCCGAGCCCAAAGTGCCCGTACTATCGTACACGGTATCATCATCAAGACCAAATACATTGCGTTTACAACTTCGACGACGTGATTTTGGCGTCCGATTGGTGGGATCCATCTTTCTTGGTTGAGCCTCCGGATGCATGGCTTTAAGATGTGTAAATAAATTGGTTGTATTACCCGAATATGCCAAAGTTGTGGCGCATATTTTGCAGATAGCTTTCTTTTTGTCACGAATTTCACCATCATCATCAGCAATGAAACCAAAATATTGCCACACATCTGATCTTGCATGAGGTAGAGGAACAATTTTAACAATTTTCACATTACCAGAAGTCATTTTAACGAAAAACTTTGTCAATCGTTCACATGCAAATTTTTTCCTCTACAAATAAATTAGATCCTAACCGATTTAAATCAAAACATATACATGTACACAAGAATTTTTGCGAGCTTACATTGTATACATTGTATACAAGTGGCACCACATGGGATGTGTGTGTTTATGCTTGCTGATGTTAAAGAGAAACATTTTCCAATGAAAAAGTGGCGGGAAAAAGTTTTCTGATGCCCACAAATTAATTGATTTCTCTAAGGGCTCCGATGGATTACTATTTTCTTGATTGTTGTTCCAAATATGTGGAAGGTTCATGGAAAATGTTGGTTGATCAGATGTGAAATCTTCAAGAAGTTGGGGATGTTTGTGAGACATGGAGTACATTCTCTCTCTCTCTCTCTCTCTCTCTCTCTCTCTCTCTCTCTGTCAAGAGAAATACACCATGTACATAATAGTTTTCAGGAAAGTTTTGTTTCGATCCGAATAGGGATGAAAAGAAAGGATTATGATGAATTAGTCTCAACTTTCAAAAGCATGTACCATTAATTTTATAATATTCTGGTACTTTTCCAACCCTCTTAGATTCTAATAGATAGATAGATTCTTTGGGTCTATGATACTTGCAAGTTCTTATCTGAGTAATGTATTACCCACGATGAGATTGGTGCTAGCAACAGAGTAGGAAGTTCGTTTTGAAATGAGAATAACAAGATTTAGTAAGATTGCATCAGAGGTGTCGAGAAAACTCTGCTCAAAAGACAACACAAGTGATCGATCCAAGCTCTTGATTCGATCTATGCCAACAAGAAAATGGAAAACTTTTATGCTATCAGATTGACTGATCGCATAAAATTGAGAATCTGCAATAAAATCCGAGCAAAAAAGTTCTCATAGATCCTGCTGGAAAGATCAATGCTATTGGAGAATATCTAGTTTTAGATATACATTCAATGATACGAAGAAAGGATGATGACCGACTTAAACTCTATCAGCCAATTAATTGCTAATCTAGAGGAAGAGGATATGACATTGAAGATGAGTACTTTCTAGTAAGGTCAATTCCAATATAGATGTTCTTTACTTCACTAACGAAATTCAACGTTAGAAATAGCAATCTGATATCACTCACAGCTCTGACTCAACTATCTTATCAGGGATTATCACGCAGATAAGAATCAATATGATTATAAAAACAAAATTGACACATATTGTCGCAATTTTCTTCTAAACAGTCTTTCATACGATACGTTACGTTCTATTCCACCTGTTTATCTTCGAAATCTTCAATGATGAATCTTGATAAGCAATTCACTATGCAATCTCGGTTTACTTGATTTTTGAACTGTTCTCCATTCAAGTGGAACATGAATCAAATAAACATCAGTGCGGTCATCAAGAATTTCTCCAATTTGTTGAAATTTTATCTTCCGGAAAAGTTTTTCTCGAAAATTTTGAAAATCGAAAAATCTTGAAAAAAAATTGAAAATTCTCACTGCATTTGTGTCGCCATCTGTTCATACCATCTGATCATGATGACTTCAAAAAAAATTAGCTTCATCAACATCAAAACATAAATGTTTTTCATGATTGATTTTGATTGTCTTTGAATTTGAATTTTCAAATTGTGTACATATGTGAGAGTGAAAAAAACTTGTGACATACTGGAAGTGAAGATTGTAAAGATAATTATTTATTAATTCAAACGATCGGTAGTTATTGCTGCCGATTGTTTTTATTCTCCCTTCCAAACTGTTTATCTGTCGCTGCCAGTCTTATCTGGTCTCTCTTCTCTCTTTCTCTTTCTCTCTCTCTTTCAGCTTGTCTGAACCTGTCTTTTGATTTTAGTCATCGCAATCAATTGATAATATCATTTACTGATACTTATACTCTTTTTATTTGGCTTTTAAAGAGTGTTGTATTGCTTATTTACATTGATACCTTTCAGTAGAGGTTCAACAAAGAAAAACATGTTCAGATCGAATTCTTCTTTTGACAAACTGTTGGGTATGTGTTCAAGATATTCTATTCATTCAATTCGTTCATAAATTCCTATTCATCATCCTGTCTCTCTCTCTCTCTCTTCCTCTTTGTGGCCACAGATAAGGCAACCAGTAGTCTTAACTTGGAGCCTGATTGGAATTCAATTCTTATGGTCTGTGATTATGTTCGAGGAGGCGATGTTCAGTAAGTAATGATTACAATAATATTAGCAATAATTCACACCCCAGACAATCGACTTACTTGTGTGTGTGTTTGTGTGTTGACAAGATTGGACGATAAATTTTCATTTTCATGCTTTCTATTATTTAGGCCTAAATATGCTCTCAATGCAATTAAAAAAAGGATTTTCGCTAACAACCCGCATACAAATTTATTCGCTCTCCAGGTAAGTGAAAAAAAAATTCCATTGTACTGAATGATGCTCAGTTCATCTAACGATTGTGGGTAGGAGCAAAGGTGTTTGCACTCATCTAGAGTAAATACGAATGATCATTCTCTCTCCTCCACACTGAGCATCCCTCTTTTTCTCTGGATTTTGTTCATCATGACAGCTCCAGCTTTTTTATATCTCTCACCATACATTCAAACGTGTTCACTAACCTTTTTTTCTCTCAGGTACTGGAGTCGTGTATGAAAAATTGTGGATCCTCATTTCATCAAGAGGTGGCTAATCGAGCCTTTATGGAAGAATTGAGAGATCTAGTGAAGTTAACGAGCAATGAAAAGCTTAGAGATAAAATCTTAGAACTCATACAAGCTTGGGCTCATGCCTTTCGTAAAGACTCTACTTATAGAGTGATTTCCGATTTTTTCAACGTTATGAAAGCAGAAGGTTATAAATTTCCACCTCTCAAGGAGACAGATGCCATGTTTGAAGCTGATTCAGCGCCTCAATGGGCTGATGGAGACTCTTGTCATAGGTGTCGGGTACAATTTAGTTTGGTTCAAAGGAAGCATCATTGCAGAAATTGTGGCCAAATATTTTGTAGCAAATGTTCTAATAAGCAAGCTATCATTCCTCGCTTTGGTATCGAGAAAGAAGTGCGCGTCTGTGATGATTGTTTCGAGAAACTTGGTAAACCTCCTGCTCCAGGAACAGATCCAAAGTCTAAATTTTCAGTAACTACCACTCCTCGAAATTCACCAGCTCGAAGTAGTCTACCCAATGAAACTACGCCAAAATCTTCGGCACCTGGAGGTAAAACAGAACAAGAATTGCAAGAAGAAGAGGATCTTCAAATGGCCTTAGCTCTCTCCAAGAGTGAAGCGGAAGTGAAAGAGAAAACAAGATCATCGTCCATGAGCTATGCAAATTCTTACAGTGAACCATCATCATTAACTACTAGAAGAGAGCGTGAGTCAAGATCGTTTGACAATGAAATGGAAAAGTATCTCAATCGTGAATACTGGGAAGCGAGAGTACTAGATCCTTCTCATCGTAGCACAAGTCCAGCTCCCAGTGCTCCATCACCTCACTACTCGATGTCGACAACAACAAGACCAATTGTCAGTAGTGATGATGATAAGCAGAAAACCTCTCCTGTGAACCAAGAAAATGGTGATAACTCTGACATTGACTCCTTCATAAGCAATTTGAAATCTGCGTTGGAGATATTTGTCAATCGTATGAGCTCAAATAATCAGAGGGGCAGACCTATCGCAAATGATACTGCTGTGCAATCGATGTTCATGAATATAACCAACATGCATTCCCATCTTCTTAAATATATTCAGGAACAAGATGATAAAAGAGTTTATTTTGAAGGTCTACAGGATAAATTGAGCCAAATAAGAGATGCGAGAGCAGCTCTGGATGCTCTTCGAGAAGAGCACCAAGAGCGTATGAGATTAGAAGCTGAAGAGGCTGAAAGGCAGCGTCAACTTCAGATGGCTCAAAAATTAGAGATTATGAGGGCTAAGAAACAAGAGTATCTCCAGTATCAGCGTCAAATGGCCTTACAAAGAATTCAAGAGCAAGAAAGAGAAATGATGATGCGACAAGAGCAGAAAAAGTATCAATGGCAACCACATCCCAATCCAGCTCCACAGGTCACATCTCCTTACGTACGTCCTCCAATCAATTATGGACCCATGTATGGACCCCATCCTTCCCAGATGCCAACAATGATCCAGTCTTCTGTGACACCATCTGTTCCAGTAGGTCATGGAGTTATGCCCGGGTCACCTTCGAGAACTCCATTCAATGGTCAGCCTACTCATGGAAGCATTCCACCACAGAACGTTATTTATCAAGATGCCTCTTTAGGTCATTCAGCTTATCCCAATATGTATATGACTAATATGAACAATATTCATCGAAATACAACTCCTAATCCTGTGGCGCCTGGCCAAATGATGACCTATCAACCTCAAATCCCTTCACAAGTGAGCTATACTCATGGCCCTGCTGTCATAAATACTGTGAATCTTCCAACCCAAAGCATTATGCCTGAAAATGGGGCTCAAGAGCACAGTGTGAAAGTTGAGCAAGCGAGTAATGAGCAGCCACTCATTTCTTTCGATTGATGAATTATTATCTGGAAATTTTTGAAAATTTTGTAACCAGAAAGTGAAACATGGAGCAAAACAAAACTCCACGCAAAATTGAATGAAAATATTCTTTAAATATATATAATAATATACATAGACATTAAAAATTTATTTCTCCCACAAAATTTGGAGAACATACTTTCTCTACTAATTTTTTTGTTCTTGTTACCAATATATGAATCAATCAATTCGACAGGATCTTGTCAATTAAAACTTGTTAATAATAATCAGACAGCTTGATTAAATTAATTACGATTATAAGGTGTTGAGCTGACTGCGCCTGCGAAGGCGAGACATGAGCTCGCTTCCTGAGATCAGCTGGCCGGCAATGTTTTGATATTTTAAATCGACAGCAACATGTGGATGTGATTCAAGAATCATGTATATCGTTGTTCGAGCAATTTTTTCAAATGAATTTATATTAGCACGCCGATTGGTGTCCACTAGATCACTGCCAGTGGCCAGTTTGTGTCGATGTGCTCGCCTGTATCAGATTGATAAATCAAATGTAACCGAAAGCTCGGAAAAGAATAACAATAATAATAATAATAATGTTCCCAGTTCAGCAAGGGAACAGAAAAGTGAAACACTGTCAACTACCAAAGTGGTGGCCAAAAAATTGAACAATTGGTTATTGTTCGCCTTTTTTGCTGGTGGAATCTTTGTTTTGGGCTCAATAACAGCTGAGCTGTATGGTGAACTGTTTGGATCATCATCTGTATCCAAGATTCAGGATAAAGTGTTCAAATTGTGTAAAGATAATCCGAAAATACAGCGTTTTGTTGGCACTCCAATGAGTTCGCTTGGAAGTGAGATGTCCAATCGTCGAGGCAGATCTCGTCCATCAGTCAGACAGAGTTATGATGCCGATGGAAATATAACAATGAGAATGACATTCAGATTATCTGGGCCAAATGGAACGGCAACTGTTGTCACCGAAGTTCAAAATTATCGTAAAGAGAACATAATAACCAAAATTGCGGTCAGACAAGATGCTCAACCACAGGATGTTGTGGTTGTACTGTGAAACTTTTTATTATTATCATCTCAACTGGAAATCTTTGAAAATCAATTAGCAATAAAACAGAGAAAAACTAATAGTAATCCATTTGTGATTCGTGATTCATTTCCTTTGGTAGAAATTCCTTAAAGATTTATGGTACACTCATTTATTGCAAGTACTATGATATGATAACAAAAAATTTAAAAATGCAAAATATATACTTTACATTCACTAATGTCAGATGAAGGGAGGTTTGAATGATTAGGAGGGTTCCTCTGAATCAAAATAGCTGTCTTCAGCATCTCTATTAATCATTTCAAGTGGATCATATTCCTCATTATCATCAACAGATTTGTAATCAAATTCATCTTTTCCACTTAAAAATTGTTCATACATCATATTTTGGAATTCATTACGAAGTTGCTCTTTGTCTTGTTCGGAAATTTTGATATTCTCATTCAGATTGGATGAGATTCCTGATTCCAGGTCTTGATCACTGTCTTCCTCAGTACAATCAAGGCTTTGCTTATCGTCATCATCATCATCATCATCTGATTCATTATTCTTTTCCCTTTCGAACTCGTTCAGCTGATGAAGGCGAAGCATTTCTACTCGATTCTTGTCCAATTGTCGTAGGAAAAATGAGGACAGAGGTCGAGATAATTCATCGACAACCCTGTCTTGTGAATCGACGGTTTTTCTCTCTTCTTCGGTAAGATATTTTCCGATCATTTTTTCATAGAGAAATGGATTTCGCTGCCTCATATTATGATCATTAAAATATTCTCCTTCTTGTATCAATTTTTGTAGGGCAGCAAATCGACGGCGACCAACTTTCAACTTATCTTTGCCATGATTCTCCAAAACTTTGTCCACAAAATAGGTGACATCATCATTATTCGATTCATTCTTGATGAACTCAAGTTGATTTGTAGATAAATATTTATGATATCGATACAAAAAACTCAATTGATTGGTCTTGAAAAGATTGCTCAAAATATCAATCTTTTCATTCTCACACAAATCTGGTGAATCTCGATGTTGCTCTCGAATATAAGCATCAGAATTATCCACTATTGATCTGAATATACCATCAATAACATCAGAATTTTCACCAGCAATCATCATGAAAAACTATGATCGAAATGAACACCAATATTAATCAAAAATGACACTTTTTCATGTTCATCGCTTTTGTTTGTTGACGCTCTTCACTATTGCATCATCGAGAGCTGTCACATGTGTTCAATTTTCTAGTTTAAATCTGAACGCGCGCTATCAATGAAGAACAAATATTCCGAATGTTCATGATAATTCATGATCAGATGGTTCTTATTATTTCGCACGTTTTTTTTGATTCAAGTTTGCGCTTCTTTAGTGGAAAAATATTAGGTTGAGATATGTTGACTCCCTTCGATTTGTTGAGGAATGTCTAGACCAAATGATTAGCAGTTAAAATTATTGAAAACTTTTGCTCAGTGTTCGAAATACTAGTAGTTTTCAATGCTAAAAAAACAATCAATCCAGTCTAGGAATAGAGTTGATGATCTGTAGCGAAGGTTAGAGTTACCAAATAATTTGTAACAAATTTTCAGGTATATCTTTCTTAGTACTCGAGAACTTGATCACAAACCTCGGAGAACAATGGCTGATGTGATTAAGATTGACAAAGGATGACTTCATGTGCTTATTTATACGGATTGCAACCCCCCAAGCATACGCATTCTGAGCTACAGCTACGGATAATCTGATGTACCTGGAATTGTCTGATCAGTTAACGAATCATCCTTAGAGTCGAGTTCTTCTGTTCGATGAATCATGATTATATGCCCATTTTACTGAAACGTGCATGTTGGAAAATGAATTCAACGTTGATGTTCAGATTGCTACCATTTGCTACTGAACATATATACATGTATTCCAATGATAATCTAGAGGTCAAAAAATATTCGATTTTGATCCCAGTAATTGATTTATTTCAGAACCTATTACTCATGATTGGAGTAACAGCGTTTCAAATAATCAGATCCCAAAAGAATTGTGAGTTTGTGAATGATTCACATCAAGACAGCGGAAATTATTTGAAATTCAATTCTGCATTCATTTGTACCTCTTCGAACTTTGAAAAATCCATTATCACCCCAATCAGTATTCCATGAATTAGCAACAAGCCAGTAGTCCACACCATTTTCAGTTCCCCAACCAAGAATTTTCACTGAGTGCTGGCCAAGAAGATTGTCCGAAGATCGAACATAGACTCCTGGAAAATTTTGGAAATTACTTTCCCGAATAAAGAGTAGCCACATCTTACCTGATTTATAATTTGGGAAATCATCATAAACGTCAAAGTAGGTTTCAACCGGACCAAATTGAATAATTTCTGTTTGAATATCTTCCACAGAACCATAGATGCCCCATGGCTCGATTCCAAAGGTTTTGTCTCCTTTGTACGATATGGGATAGCCTGGTTGACATTGTTCAGTGCATTGTGGAGTTTTTTGAGTTTCACACTTTGGTCGGGAACCAGAAACATAATGTTCACATGGTTCAATGGAATATGGTTTACATCCTCCACCTTGATATAAATCACCGGTAACAATTCCAAACAAATGCCAAAACATCCATGCATTGAAATTGAAACCACCTTCACAGCCACCACAATCTGGACAACAGCTAACAACATCCTCCGCTGATATATTCCACTTCTTATGGCCTCCCGAGTCGATACACACTCGATCTGAAATGGCCTCAACAGCACCGAAAATAGAACCAGCAGCACAGCCACCTTGATCACGAATCAAACCGATTGATGGACACTCGGGCCAAACTTTTCTTGCATCAAAAGTTTCCGGAATAGGGATTGAAACTTTTTCTTTTTTCGGAGCAACATCATGAGAACCATCGTGAACAGGACCGAGAAGACTCTTAACGTAGTCCAACTGACTTGAATGAAAATTTCGTCCAGCCTAGAAGAAGAAAAATGAATTTAGTAAGATGAAAGAATAAGTTTTTGACTTAATACTTACCTTCCAGGGTAGGTTTAATGAGTTGATATGATCTATCATCTCATCGGAAAGAGGATGAAAAGATGGCTTGGCTAAAGCCAAACTTATTGAGATGAGAACAATTATGAGCAGCTTCATATTGGATTAACCACAGACCAAAGACATGGAAAGAATGATTATGAATTTTGTTTTTATATGATTAGCTAAATGGGTGACGAGTGATCAATAGTTCTGGGCTCACTTGGTTTGGAGTTTCAGTTTTACACAATCAAGTGGGAGTTTCTTCAATTCAGATGCTTAATATGCCCTCAGAAGCACATCATGCTGTTCAATTGTTAGCTTTATCTACAGCTTTATCATCTTTATGGAAATAGCTGTGTGAGATGATAATAATAATAATAATAATAATAATGAAACTACTTTGAATTAAATTTCTGGCTCAAATTCTAATTTTTATAATCGAATTCACTTCGAGTATCGTTTCATCTTACTATCTGTAATCTTCTCATCGAGAAAACTTGTGATCATTCCAATCTCATCCACCAGCATCTGTGAGCAAATCTCGAAAATTTAATTCTGAAGTAATCAATTTTCCCCTCAATCTGAGAACGAGTATATTTATTTTGGACTTTGTGAACATATGCTCAAATTTGTTGAGAAGCTTCTGAATATAGTTCTCAAACGATAAGAGCACCCTACATTCTTTTGATAGGAAGAAAAAGAATAAGAATTATTCCTCTCTGAGTTTCTCACTACAACTACACTTTTCTGGAAAAACAATTAATTTTCCATTAGATGAATTTTTTCAAACTTTCTTCTTTAGAACAAATTGTGAAAATTTGAAAAATATCTTCTGGATAGAAATTGATCGTCAACGAATCATCATGCATGGGGTCATCATCTATTGGAGTGTATTTCTTTTTGTGAGTGATTGATATTTGAGGGTGACGGTAGCATCGAACTCCTCTATCATTCCAACAATAAGCACAAGTTTGAATATCTTTGATTGGATCTTGAGTATTAGCTCTTATATCCATATGAGCAGCATGCATTCCATCATTTGCCAATTTAATCGAATCGATAGGCACAATGGGAAGAGTTTTAGACACATTTTGACTCTCCTGAACGACTATCATGAACACATTTGAAAAAGCAGGTATTTTTGAGCCATTTGACTTTGGAAGTACCTGGAGAACTGTTGTTTTCGGAGGCGGAGGAGTTATGGGATCGGACCCGAATTTGTGGGCTGAATACGGTCGAATTCTTTCATCTGTGAATGACAATTTGATAAGCAACTGAGTCAAAATTTCTGCTAACAAATTTTCCTCAAAACTTACCAGATCCGTAGGGAACCTTTCTAGCTCTTGCACCAGTAGCGAGCGGAATAAGAGGGAGAAAACACAAAGTGAGAATAAGGGTGAAAATTAAACTCTTCATGATGTTTAGATGGATGAAACTTCAAAACTCTGCCAATGGGCTTGTTTCTTACAAACTATCAAAGAAAGTTATTCCTTCTTAAGTGGCAGTTGATCTATCATTGATAGCTAGAGTCGATTCTTCACTCTCTCCTTCAGTGGAAATCTTTCGTTTGTTTTGCGATGACTGATGAGTGATTGTAATTTGCATCACTTGACTGTAACCTCTCTTATCTACTCCTTATCGAAAAGTGTATTTCTTGAATTATGAGATTCAGAATCAATTTTTTACCTCTGACAGATTCAGCTCAAAATTGGACATTCTCTGGTCTTATTGGAGTGGGGATTTTTGAATCTTGATGAAATCTCAATAGTTGAATAAAAACTACAGTAGATGAGATGAAGCTATTTCTTCGAACGAAAAAGTGTTTCCATCTTATCTTGAGATTGTCAAAAAAAATCAGAAACGCGAGAGTTGATCTAATGTAAATCAGAAGTTAATTTCAATCAAGCAATCGGTTGATTGTGATTTATTCGATTAGCAAAAAATGAGAATTTAGTATGAAGTATTCATCAACAACATACACTTGGATCGACAGCCTTTCATAGAATTTCAAATTTGAAAATTGTTAATCCATCAGCATCTCTGAGTGAATCTCAGGAATTCAGAGTTGATCGATTCACCTCTCAATCTGGGGACAAGTACATTGTATATTTATTTTAAACCTGAAAGTATGCTCAAATTCCTCAAGATGCTTTTGGATGAAGCCTTGAATCGATAAGAGCTCTCTACATCCTTTGAATAGGAAGAATAAGAATTGATAATTATTCATCTTGAGTTCCCCACTACAACTACAGCTCCGAAAAAAAATTAATTTTTTCATCCATTAGATGAACTTTCTCAAACTTTCTTCTTTAGAACAAATTGTGAGAATTTGAAAAATATCTTCTGGATAAAAATTGATCTTCAACGAATCATACTTAGGGACATCGTCTGATGAAGGGTATTTCTTCTCATGAGTGATTGATATTTGAGGGTGACGGTAGCATCGAACTCCTCTATCATTCCAACAATAAGCACAAGTTTGAATATCTTTGATTGGATCTTGAGTATTAGCTCTTATATCCATATGAGCAGCATGCATTCCATCATTTGCCAATTTAATCGAATCGATAGGCACAATGGGAAGAGCTTTCAACACATTTTGACTCTCCTGAACGACTATCATGAACACATTTGAAAAAGCAGGTATTTTTGAGCCATTTGACTTTGGAAGTACCTGGAGAACTGTTGTTTTCGGAGATGAAGGAATTATACGATCAGACTTGAATTTGTGGCCTTCTTGGAAATATGGATAGCTGGGATCTATGAGAGATAATTCGATTAACAACTGGGTTGAAGTTCTTGCTAACAAATTTTCCTCAAACCTTACATAAACGGCGAGGTAATTCTGGTGATTCGGTGGATTCTGGTCTCATAAAGACACCAACATGGGTTGAGCTAAGGTGAAAAACACACAAAGTGAGAATAATGGTGAAAATTAAGTTCTTCATTATGTTTGGCTGGATGAAACTTCAAAACTTTGCCAATAAGCTTGTTTCTTATAAACTATCAGCAAACTAAAACGAAAAGAGATATCAGAAAAAGTTATTCTTTCTTGAGTGGTAGTTGATCTATCATTGATAGCTAGAGTCGAATCTTCACTCTCTCCCATAGTGGAAATGTTTGTTTTGCGATGATTGATAAGTTAAGACCTTATTTTTGGATTGAAATGAATCTACTCCTTGACAACCTTTACATTCTATCTGATTTCATTGAACTAAGTGACGGTAATCTCCGCCCTTTGACTATAACCTCTCTAATCTACTCTGGATATAAAAGCTTATTTCTTGAATTAGGAGATTTGGAATCAATTTTTCAGTTCTGATAGATTCAGCTTAGCAATATGCATTCTCTAGTCTTGTTGAATAGAAAGTTTTTGCATCTTAATATCATCTTAATAGATGGATAAAAAACCACCGTGGATGAGAGCTTACTTGTTTGAGATATTAAATCAAAGAACTCATGAAAATATTTTTATCCCCAATGATTATACAAACCCAAGTATTTTGCTTGCGACATTCTATTATTCTATTATATCAATATATATCTCAAAACTAGCTCATTAAATTGTTTAAAATCGGACAAGCTCAACAAAAGTTTTGATTAATTTTCAGATTTTCGGATTTTAGCTCTAGATTTAGTGAATCTCCGCCATTATGATTAATGGCCCGATTTTTTGACTAAGTTTGAATAGACGTAAGTTCTTCCAGGAAGATGACTCCCCTGGAGAACATGTATCTCATGTAAAAGACATCCAGTAAACAATCCTTTCAGGTCAGTGCCGACATTTATCATTTGCTCTCTATTTTTCCAAACAAAAGTTATTTCCTTCAAATCTCAAAAGTGTCAACGAAATCAGAAATGTGAGAGTCGATTTAATAAAAATCAGCGGTTAACTTAATAATCCAGGAATTGGTTGTGATATATTCGATTAAAAAAATGAGAATTGAGTATGAAGTTTCTATTAGCAACATACCCATGGATTGACAGCTTCTCGTAGAATTTTAAACCTGCAGATTGTTCATCCATCTTTTCCGATTTTTCTTCATTGCATAGGATTTTTAAGACTTTGATCATTGGAACATATCATGAAAATGCGGACAATATCTTCCGGATAGAAGTGAATTCTTCGACGATTTTCTGGTCCAAAAAAGCCTGATGCATAACGCATCACATGAGGCGTCGCATGCAATTGGTGTGGTGGATATGGAAGTCTTTTTTCGAATTGGCCTCTGTTGGCATTCGATATTCGAGCATGACGATAGCACCGAACTTCATAGCTGTTCGAACAGAAACCACAAGTTTGAATTTCTTTGATAGCATCACCACTGGCTGTTATATCTACATAACCAGCGTGAACATTATCATTCGCCAGTTTGATAGAATCTATTGGTACCATGGGCATAGTTACTGATACGTTCTGTCTCTCTTGGACGATAAACATGAACATATTCGAAAGGGCAGGCATTTTTGGGTTTTCCGAGTCTGACTCTGATGGACCTTCTGATGGTCTATCTGATCTTTCTGCTGGTCTTTCTGGTGATCCTTCTGGTGGACCCTCTGACCTCTCTTGTGGTCTTTCAGGTGTTCCTTCAGATTTATTATTATCGAAGTTGGTGGGTCCCATATCTGAATTCATTCCTTTTGAAAAGAAAATTTTTTTCAAGCTTTAAAAAATTTATCAATCACAATTAAACTCTTACCATTATTTTCTTGAAGGTAGAAAGCATCAGTTGAGGTGATGAAAATCAATGCCAGAGCGATGAAAATTGATAAATTCATTATGTTGATTAGTATTAGCTTGACAAAAATTCCAAAAAGCTTTAAAATGACCACTTAATATAATCAGTGAATTCAAAAATATTCCTCTCAACAATTTTGAAATTGAATGAATTTCATAAATAAAGAGACAAAATTGATGAAGACTATTCGTTGCTCACTTGTTCAACCGCACTTGAAGATTGTTATCTAGTATCATGGCCAAAAAGATGAGTCGAATGCTGAAACCTATTTCTTGGAATTGATGAGAGAGTGTTTTCAATGATTATTCTTCAGATTGTTTGCCCATCATTCCATTGCAATAACCGGTTGAAGTTGTATTTAAACTCACTGGTAGTCAAAAGTTTTTACGCAATGTTACTAAAAACTTAATGAGTTGGATGAGATCAGTATTCAATAGGTAGCCCAAGGAACTGATAGAGAATTAATTGCACCCTCCAGGTAAAAATGAAGAAAATTTGAAGATGTGCCGATGGAATTTTTCGCATCTCCAATGACTTACATCACTTTCATCTAATCATTTTACTAGGCTTTCTTATAATATATAATACTTTTCCTTGATCTAAGATTTTAGTTGTAAGGCCTCACAGAAAAAAGTAGCAGTAGAAACAGCCAAAACACTTTACGTCAGGTATTTTTGTCGAGCTTCGTGTGGATGCACTAATGAATGTCTAATGCTTCAATGGAAGATACTAGCTACCTGGGGCGATCTCTGGAAATTGAGTTAATTTATTCATATTCTCTATCATCTAACATCGAGTTGAGAGGACTCAAACAAATGGCCAGTATCCACCAACAAAGCGTTTGCCTTCATTTTCTGTGGTAAGAACCAATCAAAATAGGGGATGAATTAATGAATCAAAAATAGTTCCCAGCTCTTCCATGGTTGGATACTTGAAACAATCATCTGTTTTCACTCGATGATTGTGGACAGTTGCCTTGGCTATTGCAATAGGAAAACAGAAAATATAACGACTGTGATGGTGACCAAGTTCCATCGGGTTCGCAAGCATTCTCATCTTAGTGATGAAGGGAAATAGAAATACAGTAATGAGATGCAATCAATGGAGTTATGAGTGTGCAAATAATCGAAATTCAATTTTTTCCTAGAGATAATTTTTAGTCACCATATCACGCCTGAAAGATGGAAATTTTCCATCTATTTACTGAATGAAAAATCCGGTCAAAAGATGTGGTATGGTGGCTAAAAATTATCTCTGGGAAAAAATTGAACTTCGATTATTTTTGGCTTTCATGAGACCTGTGATTTTCGGGCTCCATGATAAGATGGCAACTGATTTCAAACTGTGTTCAAACTCAGTTTTCATAGCTATATGTACACATGTAGTTGCGTCTGGTGTTGCCAGAAAAGCGTCTGAGAGTATCTTGGCTGTCGAAAATTTTAGCTAGACATCTTGGTGCACAGATCTAATGGATAAGACATCATAACATTATGAGATAAATCAGACTATCACTCAACATTATCAATAGGTAAGCAATTTTATTCGTGATTTGAGCAATGATCAGCAAAGATTATGCAGATTATGACAGGGACAAATAAAAAATGAAACAGAATGATGAAGTCGAAATAAAACATGGTCTTCTCGAGAGAAAATAGCAATTTTCACACTCAATCAAATGAGTAGATCCAATTTTCATTCCCTTGATGAACCCCAGTTTCTCTCGAAATCCCATCCAAGTTCTCATTTTCTGAAATCGTTTTTCCCAATCTAGCTTCAATTTATTATCATTTGTTATAATTTCAAACAAATTTTGCTCATCGATTTTGCCTTTGAAATATCTCTCTGTCTGTGTAACTTTGAGTAAATATGAAGATTATCTATTTCTTCATCCTAGTGCTAACAATCACCATCACTGATCAATTGAGAGCAGAATTCCAAAACTCTACAGGTAATCGAATCTTGTTCACATTCGAGATAATTTGAATAACTCACTTTCATATTCTAAAGGATCGTGGATTGATGAAGAATCTGACATGATGATTTTGATCAATAATCAGACTGTGCCTTATGAATTTTTGAGCCAAAATGTAATCAAGATATCACCCTCATCTGTCAGATCAAGAAAAAGAGTTAGTCGAATTCATCCACCATCAAGTTTGTTCATGGTGGTACTCAAGAAGGGGAAGGAGGGCAAGCTGTATCCTCTTGCACCAATATCCCTTAGTAGCATAAATTTATCAGAAGATGGGGTCCATACATGGTATTTGGACATCAGGTCAAATTATGATGTGATTGGAGAAGTTCATACTTGTGCATACTGTTCAAATATTGGAGATATTCGATGCTATCGTCACAATCAAATTTCTGAGCAATATCAAAGTACCCACAAGATTCATTTCTTTGCAGAGGATTTTCTTAGCATTTCAATGATCTGTATGGTTAATGGAACCCTTAATCTAGAAAAACTATTCCACTGAACATCAGATGGCATGAATATGGAGAATTTTCATGATAGTTTCCTCAAATTAATTTTTTAACTAACTTTATTTGATAAAAACCTAACAATACCAGTTTTTCAATGAATTGAACTTATACATCTTCAAACGTCTGCAAAATAAAACTTTCTTTCCTGCATATCATAGCTCATTTCTTCACCTTTGAAACATCGTTGAGACATTTCAGTGAGCAAATTTGCTCAAATCCGACAATTTTGCTAGAAAAGTTTCACGATTGGAGTCAAATTTTTTCAATTCATGAATAGAAAAAATATATTTAAATTGAAGAATCAAAATTCTCATTTGCTTAACAAGTTTAACTTTTAAACTGTTCGACTTTGGAATGATATAAATATGCTTTAATAGTTATGGTGAAGTGAAAATTGATACGACACTTCATTGGGACCATTTTACAAGATAGCTTTGCCCATGATAATTATGAATAGTATCATCCTCGAAGAATTGCCCGCATCGCATCGATGTTTGAGGAAATTCCTTGAAAGATGAGAAAGTTTTGGTGGAAGAATTTGAAAACTGATTGGAACCACAGCGATCCTCAAACCGAAAATATTCCTCTGAAAAATTGGAAGGCTTCACACACAACACTTGTGCTTGAGTTGACGTATTGAAAAAAATCATGCCAATAGCCAGGATGTTAATGTTTCTTGAATACTGTTTGGCTCTAGTATTATCATCGAAAGAATGAAGCTCGTTCCATCATATTCGATTGGAGAGTATTTTATTGTAATCTAATCTAATCCAACTTGTCTACAGAAGAAAAAGTTCCAAAAAGTGAGGCATCCAAGAGTTTTCACGATCTCGAATCTAAATCTATTGAATGATTGTTAGCCTCGAATTTGACAGTGAAGTCAACTCAAAATTTTCCATGATATTCTCTCTCTTTCTTCTAACTCACGCTCTTAGTGCTGACAAAGACGACTTGGTGGACGGGATAGAGCTACTAAGTGGTTTTTTACGTTTGATTCTCTCTTCATCAACACTGTATTCACTTCTATTTCTTTCTTTAAGAAGAAGCGGAGGTTGCAGAAAATTTATACTTAATTGTGATAAAAATGAAACTCAGTTTTCAAAGCAAAATACTGGTTCTATACTTTACAATTGTGTGACAGCTAAAGGTCGGTTCATTAATGGAACTCTACACAAGAAAAGAGATCTTGAGTGCTCCAAGTATCGCTTCAATAAGAAAACTTTTGATCAAATTCATTTTACACTCGTTTTGAGGGTCCATTCTGTCATCCAGTCTATAATATTTTGAATTTTGCTAACTATGCTTGCCACTTTATCATTTTATCCAAATGATCCAAATGATAACTAATCGTATTGATCTTTCACATACATATCATTTGTGAGTATAATTTGAACCAGCAAAGATACTTTTCTAAAAATTTCTCAAATTTATCTGGTGAGATTGTGTTTAATTTTCTTCTTGTCATTATGATGAATGGCTATGTACATGATGAATGGTGATGATTCTATCTCCTGAGAAAGTTACTTGTCTTTAGGTGTATCTCCATTAATTTTCACTGTTTCGTCAAATGGTTTGTTGGCATTCTCTTCACTACTAAAGTCTTCTGGCTGTAAGCATCGGAGAGCAAAAATTTGTGGTCCAACCATCAAAACTAAATTGAATACCCAAAAAATTGCTTGAGAATCCCAATCTGAAGGCACTCTGAAAACATATGGAGTTCTAGAATGAACGGAAGCTCCAAAATGAGTAACTTGAGCACTGAGAGAAGCACCAGCATAAATCAGACTAGATTCACTCATTTTGTAGAAAGTTCCATTGATGAGATGATAAATACTGGCTAAGTAGAATGGCGTAAAAGTGAACATAATCAAAAGCATCTGAATCTTGGCAAAGGGTGCTGGTGTTGTAGATAATAAATATGGCTCCACACGTCTTGTGTACCATTTGCACGGTTCAAGAGGACTATCAAGGACAATTATTCCTCGGAAAATTGCCATAAAAGAGGCAAATATAAAGAAAATAACCAGAGAGAGATCAATATGTCTCCTCCAGATAGAAGAATTGATTATTGGTGGCTGGCTTTGATCATTTTTGCCAAGTAAGTTTCTTGACATATGGATTGGAAGAACGATGTAGGGTAGATAGAGAAGTGTTGACCAATTGGGACCAGTTTTACCCGTTAGAATACCAAGTAAAAAAACTATGACAATATTGTACCATGAGCCAAGCCAATAGCATAGGGTGTCATGAAATTCGTTGCTGTGATAAGAAAGGATAAATAAATGATTAATCAGAAGTGATTCGAGAACAATATCTTTTGTCTGTTCAATAACAAGACAACTGTTCATTCAGTTTAGCGGGCATTCGCATTCATGGAGGAAGATTAATAGCTCATGGGAAAAAAAGGTTTTTTGAAAAAAAAATCTCAACAGGTATGGAGTTAATTATGGAACTTCGTCTTTGACAAGATTGGTCGAGGGAATGAGAGAAGAAAGCAAGTGCAAATAACAAAGCAGCGTGAAAGTTTAAGAGTAACGGTAATTA
The DNA here is from genome assembly GCA_003956705.1 of Brevipalpus yothersi. Classification (NCBI taxonomy): domain Eukaryota; kingdom Metazoa; phylum Arthropoda; class Arachnida; order Trombidiformes; family Tenuipalpidae; genus Brevipalpus; species Brevipalpus yothersi. The sequence goes on along the minus strand of QZCP01000556.1, from coordinate 32,722 downwards.
CTTCCAGGTTATTGCTGCTATTATGGTCACAGATATTGCGTATACCAATATTCCATTTAGATGAAAAATCATTGCACCAAAAGCTGATCGAAGGTGAACATCACCATTTTTCAAAAGTGTACTACAGAAACCAGAAATTAAGCCTTCCAATTCCAAGCCGATGATTATACAGCATACCGAATTGAAGCATAATAAGGAAAAAACTGGGAGAAAAAAAAGAGAGGAATGATTATTAGAATCTACAAAGTCTACAAAATGATTTACAAGATCAACGAAAGAAAATTGAGAGTGAGTAGAGGAAACAGAGAATTTAAAGTTAAAATAAAATGATAGCAAAGAATGAAGGGAAAAAAAGGAGAGAGAAGGAAACATACCATAAAACGGATACTGCTGACAGTTATAACGTTGCAATAAAGATCTGGTAGAGATGATGAGCAATGCCATGATCATGAATAAAATGGCAAGCATACTTGACACAATGGTAAATGTTTCAGTTATTTTAAAGTAATTGATAAATTTATCGAATAAATTGATTATAGGAATAGCGAGAATGGATATGGAAAAAACTCTTGTTCCCACCGAGATGGACATTTTGACGGATCACAATTTGTTCGTTGAAAGATTGAAAAAAAAAAATCTATCTCTATCTCTCTCTACTTAATCAATGATGAACAAGAATCCGGAAAAATGACGTTCAAATTATGTATTCACTCTTCCTGGGCTAAACTGAATGTAGTGAGAAAAAAAGAACAACTTTCAATGTATAAAGTGATCACAAGTAAGCGTTGAATAGCATTATCGATGAACAATAATGGTCATTTTGGAAGAGCATCATCATCGTTATCGACTTCAATCATCATACTTTAAGGCACACTAAAATAAGACTTGGAGAACATTTAATTATATATCGATAAAGAGAATGTCTATGAAAAGTTGAACATAATCGATTTTCAAATCACTTCTTCCAATCGGCGTGTGTCTCAAAGAAGAGAGAGAGAGAGAAAGAAACGAATATATATATATATTGAATGTTCCTTATCTCAATGCCATGCCAATGATGAAAACAACGGTGAAAACATTTCGAACAATCATGTTAACGAGATTGTAGACAACAAAATCGCAAAGCTACTTAAGCCTATTAACACACATCAAACAGTAGAAAAAAAACTTTCACCATCAAGTGCATCAAACAAGCAGCCATCAAGTAAACGTCAGAATTTTTTTATTCATGATGAAATGCATAGTTTTCCAACAATCCTACAGATAACACTACTTGGGCATCCTATTTTCCACATGGAAAAAGTGTCATCTGTTGTAGTAATGTTGAGGTTCAATTCGTTGGAAGAAATCTCATGAAGATTCCTTGGAACATTTGAGGAGGAATATTTTTTCAAATCAACGATATTCTATTCTGGATTCTGGATATTCAATTTTAAGACCTGAGTATTCCTTTTGACTGGGAAGAGATAGCTTTTTTCGGTGAGTGTGGAGGAAGAAAGTTGTCGAGTTTTCGTTTTGGCCGAGAGTTTATGGTAAGAATTGTATAAGTTGAACGGTTGAAACTTTCGATTGGGGTGAAAAAAAGAATTAAAATCAACCCAGATGATCAAAAATTATCAGAGTTATCTGAAGAAATTGATAAGAAAAGGGGAGAACATTTTTCCTATCACAATCAAGTGTACTTCAGACTATATAAAGTTGCCGATAATCGAGCTCTTATTTCATCAATGAATCGAATTCAACTCACTAACTTGTAAGTGATAAGGTTAGTGAAAATAATCCCTGAGAAATGTTGCATTCATTGATGATAGAAAAACTCAGTCACTGATGGATGAAAAATGAGCTCAATTTTCAGTTTAATTATGCTTCATGATCTGGGAGAAGTTGAAGTTCACTGGCCCTAGACGATATAAATCTTTCTTTTTTGAGCATTTATCATCCATCTATAAATAGAATTTCTCTACAAGATATGAGCTTGACGAATTGTGAGTGAAAATTTTCCATGCAAGATTGTGAGAGACATTCACTGTATTGACCGTATCATGATGATAAAGTCTTGTTTGATCTCAAGATTTTCTCGGGTAGATGAAAATGGAATAGACCAAATATTGCTCACAGCAAAAGTTTTCATGGCCAGTTGACCTCTCTCTCTCTCTCTCTCTCTCTCTCTCTCTCTCTCTCTCTCTCTCTCTC
>QZCP01000556.1:0-30474 GCA_003956705.1 Brevipalpus yothersi | reverse complement strand
CTCTCTCTCTCTCTCTCTCTCTCTCTCTCTCTCTCTCTCTCTCTCTCTCTCTCTCTCTCTCTCTCTGGGTATGTAAATAATAGAAGCAAAATGCAACAATAAGCGGAATAAAATGAATGGAGATCGAAAATAGAACTTTCTTTCATGCACGAATCCACGAATTTTCTCTGTCTGTCTCTCTTTCCTTCATTCTTTCTTTCTCTCTTTCTTCCATAAATCGGCTAAGTTTCGAGTATTTTCGGGGATTTTCGAGTGTTTACCAGCAATGTCGAGAGGCTTACTAGAGGCTGAGAGAAAGAATCCCCTTTGTTCGGCAAACCTAGTGAAGGCAAGGCAGACCAGTTAAAGTTCCTGCAAGTCGCAAATAAGAATGCCAACCAGAATCGCTCGAGGCATCTTCCCTACTCATTCACATACTGGAGCAAGGTGAAAAGGATTGTATTTGATTATGAAATAATTAAGCAATATTCATCGCCACACATCGTTCTCTCCCCTTCAAACTTGGCACAAATCAGCCAAGAGGAGGAGAAAGAGGAAAAAAACGATCTCATCTTGATCCAAGAGACCGGGAGAGAGAGAAAGAGAGATGAATTTGCACGTGGAGAAACAAAGAAGAAGCTGATCTCGCAAGCATTTCTCTTTGTCTCTTTGTGCTAGTGAATACATTTTCTCTCTGGTGTAGATACTCTTTTCTTACTCACCAAACGTGATTATAATCATTATTACCTACCTATCTAACCAGTAATCAAGTTTCTCTGGTAAAAAAAAGGCCCACATTTTTCCAAAACCCATCTCTCTTACTTTTTCTCTCTCTCTCTCTTTCTCTGTGCCTCTTTCTTTTCCCCTCTCTATTCAAACGCTTGGGAAAACTAGTTGAAAGTCTCTCTCTCTTTTTCTCTCTCTTTTCGCTGCTCACACAAAATGCTTGCTCGAGGTTTGCTTTCTGCTTCTCATATCATTTTCGCTTCTCCTGCTCATCATCTCAACACTCTTTCTCACCGTGTACCGTTGATCTCGTCTTGTCGTTCATTTTCACTAAGTATCAGTAAATTGTCCGAAATGACCAATCCAAAGGTTTTCTTTGATATTGCCATCGATGGTGCACCATCAGGTCGTATTGTCATGGAGGTGAGTTTTGTTGAAAATATATTTTCATCATGTGTGCATATGCATGATGCGGCCATGTGCTTTCTCTACTAACCCTTTTATTTAGTGATTATTTGATTCGTTTTTCTGCGTGTGTTTGATCGTGACATCTTTCCTATTCGCTCCTTAATCCCTCCTAAGGTGTTAATATCGTGTAAATTAATTAAATTATCGATAATAATCGTTTGCCGATCACTTTTAATATTGTAATTTTCGTTCAGTAGGCCTAGTGTATTCTTTTTTTTCTCTTCCCCTTTTTCCTTTTTCCCCTCTCTCAGGCTAACCTTCAGCCAAGCCAGAGTAGCCAAGGGGGTGCATCTTTAATGGCGTCCGTTTTGCTGGGCTTACTATTTTGTAATCTCGCTTATCTTGACCAAATTTGCCACAATTTTTCCGTTGCGGAATTTTCCTTCCTTTTTTCCTACCACTTATCGGGAATTAATTATTTCATCGTCTCTCTCTCTCTCTCTCTCTTCCCCTCTCCCTTACATAACTATAGCTACGCAACGATGTGGTTCCCAAAACCGCGGAAAATTTCCGAGCTCTGTGTACAGGAGAGAAGGGCATTGGTTTCAAGGGATCAAAATTTCATCGTGTGATTCCGAATTTTATGCTCCAGGGTGGTGATTTCACCAAGGGAGAGTAAGTATCTGTATTTGGTGTGTGTCTGTGCGATTACACAAGGTGCTCCAAAAACCGCCCTACATATATATCTTGAGGTTCACAAGGAGTAACGATATGATCTGGTATCAACTTTACTAAAAGAGAATTTTTTTATCCTCTTCTCCTCTTCACAGTGGTACTGGAGGCAAATCCATTTATGGTGAAAAATTTGCTGACGAAAACTTCCAACTCAAGCACACCGGCCCTGGCTGCTTGTCAATGGCTAACGCTGGACCAAACACAAATGGCTCTCAATTCTTCATCACAACCGTAAAAACTCCATGGCTCGATAACAAACACGTCGTTTTCGGATCGGTCGTTGAAGGTATGGAAGTGGTGAAAAAGCTCGAAACTTACGGTACCCAGGCTGGCAAGACCACCAAGAAGCTTACCATCGAAAACTGTGGCCAACTTTAAATTTTGTTCGCCAAACATAGAAGGGAATAAACTTCCCTCCAACAAAGGCGTCCATATACATGTATTCCCAATTTGAACCATTCGGAAAATAATAAGCTTTCGCTAACCCCATTGCTCTATTGCCTCCTTTTCATCTCAATTTCCTTTAATTTTCTTTAACCCTTACAATGAAGTAGAAATTGTCCTCTTTTCCCCTCTCTATTCAATTATCAATACCACTAACCTATCCCCTTCCCTCCCTCTATTTTTTCCTCTATGGAACCAACTCTCCAATAAAGTTGGCGATAATATCGAAAGATTATGAAATGTGGAAATTGATAATTCCTGAGTTGGCAGCACGGATCAACCTTGAAACACACCATACATGCACGCTGTCAGCCAGTGAGCAGGGAGAGAATATTGAACAAAAGTTTTTTTATTTCCTTCTGCGGAAATCGCAAGAATATGCGCCACTAGAACAATTCATCACCGATCATCCCCCTTCCCAATTCTACGTTAACAGAATTTAACTTTCACCGAAGCAAGCCATTACCAAAGAGCGATCCCTAGTCATTACATTGTGGCCTAAGGCATAATAATTTTCCCGAGAGAAGAGAGAGATTTAAAAGGGAGAGAACAGAGAGAAAGAGAGAGAGAAAAAGAGAGGGGCCAGGTAATGAAGGGGCTTGGAGGGGCTCTACAGGAATGTTGAGCCCGCTTCGGCCGAATTTTCAAGCTCATCTCTTTTACGCTCAAATTCTTCCAAGAATGGATCGTATAGCTTATGAAATTCTTTGACAGCCTCAATCGATATACCATTGAGTGCTGCAACCTCTTCCACCGATGGACAATGATCCATTATTTTGATGTATGACTTTGAACATGAACCACCCATATAATCGGGCACATTTTGTAAGCCAATCATTTCATCGATATTATCTTTGTTCAAGAAAATGACATTTTTGGTCATTTTGGGGGGCGCAAAAGTTTTAACCTATTCAGCAGCGAATGTAGTGAAGAAACAAAAAAGGGGGAAGGAAAATGAGAGGAAAAGAGAGAAGAAAGAGAATAAATACATTTCGAAAAATAATAAGAAGCTGAATAATCAAGTTCAACCATGAGTATCATCAAGTTTAACTGACATAATCAAGTTGAAATGATCAAGGTACCTTTCGAAACTTTTTTCCACAAAGAAAGGTGGGGGGTGAGGGGAGAAGAGAATGGAAAGAATGTGGATTGTCACACTTACCATCTTATAGATTGCCTTGAGAACTGATGACATTTCATAGTATGCCAAATATTCAATATAATTCGGATAGTATGCTTGAACAGAGCCCATCAGATCACGATTGGAAGACATTTCGAGTTGTGTGATACTGGCATCACTACAATCAACGATGAGACCAATTTTTGTTTTATTCTTCAATACAAGATGATCAATCGATTCGATAGCCATGATGACCATTCGCGTCATCAAGGGTAAAAATTCTTTCGGTGCTGGCGGAACTTTAAGTCGATTATAGTATGTCACAAAGCCATTCTTGTCTGGCACATAAAAGTGAGACGGATTAACGTGATAAATTTCGCGAGGAAAATCAGTTTCACGAATACTTTTTACATCAGTCTTTTTTCTCCATCGAAGTGATTTGATCATCATCTTGATGGCATCATCTTCGTCTCCATCTTTGTCATCCAAAAAACGCCAAACGTAAAAATCGTTCTCAAGTACACGAATTCGATCTTCTCGCTCATACAGCTCCGGATTGGCAGCGTACTCTTTATCAAATTCAAGGCGAATTTTTCCCACTTTCTTAAGATCTTCACTACTTATCTCGAAACTCATCTTTTCAAAGTGCGAGAAAAGATATCAAAAGTATACTTTGAGTAGTTGAAGTAATATAATATAATCAATGATATTGATTAGAACCAGTGTAAGTAAAATAAAAATGAACGTGACTGATATCGAATCAGTTTTGTACCAATAACGATGCTGACTGCGATGATGATGATGATTTTGATGGTGACGATTGGTACTGTTGAAGGAACTTTTTAAAGCTATGTTGTAACTCAAAATGGAGAGGAAATTAACTCAACATTGTTCAATAAATATAGAGAATCCAATTATCATGGAGTGATAACTGTCAAATACAATTAATCACCTTGTCTATAATTCAAATCTTTCTCTCTCTTTCTCTTTCTCTATTCGCTAACAAGGGAAGTCAATCTTTATGGCAGTTAATAAACCCTGAGGCACTCACGAAACCAAATAGAAAGAGAGAGGAAATAGATTCAATCTCAATACTTTTTATTTACAAGGAGATGTGAATTTCCAGAGAAATATTTTCGCAGAGGTCCACACCGATGTTACATAAAATATCAAGGGCCCGAGTAACAACATATATTGCCAAAAAAGTTCATTCGGGAGCTTGTGTCTTTTTAATTCTAATTCAGATTTTTTTCCTGCGAATTGTGATGATAATTTGATGCAAGCATTGTTTTAATCCTCGCGCGACTTATTTTATCAATCTAAACCCCCAATCAAAAGAGTAAAGAAATTGATTAGACGTTAATTCGCAAGAAAGTGAGAGTATGTAAAATACTTTTGTGTGCATAAGTATGTGAATATAAAAGGAGCTCACCAACGAGTCAATGAGGATTTTCTTTCGATTTAGTGTTCAGATTTTCACTTGCTCCGGATGTGGAGCTGCTACTTCCATTACTATTTTGTACATTCTTTTTATTCTTCTTCAGAGAATCTAGATATTCTTGTTGAGATTGAGCCAAAACTCTTGCAATAATGTCCTGCTCTTCCGTTGTGTCCCAATCATTGATACCTAAATAGCGGAAAATAGTAATGAGAGGAAGAGAGACAAGGAAAAGATGATAAATATACTCTCTTCGATAAAAACTCAATGATGATGTTTGAGCAAATTGTACAGAGATATGGAGAGAGATTATTGCTCACAATCAGCATGTCGATGAGGGAATAAAAGCTGCTAACTAAACAGATGATGAGATTTGAAATCAAATCGAATCAAATCAAATCAAATTCTACACTCTATATTGTTTGAATTTTCAACTGATGAAACATCGGAAGGCTAGAGCATAGAACATGAGTGAAAAAGAGTATGAGAGTGAAAGTTGAGGATTTTTACTCTCATGTTACATGTGACTCTGTAAGCCCCCTTGAATTGGAGAGTACCAAGTTCAATTGAGTAAGCCAAAAAGCATAAATGGAGTTGCAAAATAATACTTGCCGAAGATCTGAGGATTAAACTGATTTACGAATGATGCCGTCTCGATAAGACCCAAATCGTTTGACACTGAAGAATCGGAGTTGTTAAGTCCACTGGAACTTGCTTTTGGGCTAGCACGAGATGGGCTTGTAGATGAATTGGTTAATTGTTGATTACTGGTTGCAGTCGCAGTTGCAGTCATTTTTGATTTTCTTTTCATTGCATCGTTAGCTCGTCGTTCATTCTCTCGAAGCCATTCGACATAAGATTCTCTTGCTATTTGCTCTTCAATTGCTTCATTCGTGGCTTCCCAATCAGTTGCTCTCAACTTGTCCTCCAGCATAGCCTTTTCAAGCTCATGCTCTTCAGAGATTCTGATCGCATTGTCCATCAAATTTTTTTCCGCAATACCAGGCTTATATGCAGGAAGACCAAGGCCTACACCTACCGTTGCTTTATAGGGATTGACAACGGAATTATAATGAATATTTTGATGATAACTTAATCTGATGGGTTCATTTTCGGTTTGATGGCATCCTTGAAAAATGTTGATCGGGGTGGTGTTGTAATGGTAGACTTCAATTGGGCGATTAAACATTTCGGAGAGAGCTTGGATTTCAACATGATTTCCGTGGCTATGGTCGAGGCTTTTACGCTGTATGTAGTCCTTGAAATCTTCGGTCACATATTGGGAAAAATAGTCAACATTTTTGGACATATAATCCATGCACAATTTTCGAACTGCAGAGTGCATATCTTGATCACCATAAACTTGATCAGCTACAGCACGAAATAGACAAGCTCCATCTTCTCTCATTTTTTTGATTATGAACCCTTTTTTTCTCATCTTCTTCTCAAATCTACGTTCCATTTCTTCCAATTGTTCTGCTGTCCAATTAGCACTCTTATCGTACTCGTCACCAGAATTATATCCTTGTACTGATAGGTCAGCTTCAACATCTAAAGAGCTTTGCTGATGACTTGGGGCCTGATTACCATTAGTTTCAACAGAGGCAACCGAGGTAGATGCTCTTATTTCGGATGCATCCGAGGACCAGTCCCTTTTAACACGTTTCTTGGGTAAGCTACTGTATGGATAAAGAAATGATGGATACAAAAATGTGACATTTAGAATGGAGAAGGAAAATGAGCAGGAAAAGGAAAGAATAGAGGGGGAGAAAGAGAAAGAAAAAGGAAGAGTCATGAAAAAAGCCATAATGTTGAGATAAAGCTCATTAATGATTGATGTGAATGTAAGCAATCCATTTGAATCATCGCATTTAAGTGGTACACTATCAAATTAAACACACTGATCATGATGATGATAATGATAATGGACATGGAGGCAAGATTTTGGATTGGTCAATATTCACAATATCAATGCATTATGTATCTCACACACATACATATGTACTTACCCGATCACCATGATGAAAGATGGCCGAGAGGTGTTGTAAACGATGTTAATAAGATTAGTAAATATATGTTTATATGTATTTGTATATATTAGATTTTAACTACGCTTCGTGAATCTCTCTGGTTTGTGTGTGAGTGTGTGTTTATGTGTTGATTTGTACAATGATCAAAATTTGCAAAATTGATGGAATCTTTCACTGAGGGTTATTGAAGGTAAAGTGTCTATCTTCCTTTTTTTCTCTCTTCCACTTACTCACTCTCTCTTTTCTCTACCCCTAATCGGTCTCTTGATGGGAAAAGAGCATCAGAGTTGTAACCATAATACACAAGGAAATGATTGTGAAGGTTGATCAAGTGTGTAAGTGTATAGTGGTGTTGCTTGTTGGTTATTGGTGGTGTTTGTAATGTGGTGATAGAGAGGAGAGTGTAAATTGCAAAGGGTAGGGTTTCTTTTGAGGGTTTCTGGTTGAATATATATAAATAAATATATATATATTTGATTGATAGTTCAGGTATTGGGTGAAAAAAAATGATAGAGAGAGAGAGAAAAAAAAATAGACGACTAAAATAAATTGATAGATACTTTTGAGGTTGATAGAGGAGGTGAAAGAAAATTTTTCTTTCTTTCTCTTTCTCTCTCTCTCTCTTTTCTCTCAAGAGAAAAAGAAAACAGGTTCAAATCTACTGATATCACTACTACCACTACAAGTACCACTATAAAATGAAATACATTGTGAGAAGGCGAGCCAATACATACACACACAGTATACAGTAGTAGTTTAAATGGAAAGAGAGAGTCTTAGGAGTGTGTGAAGCGTGTGTGTGAGTGTATGAGAGAGATAGAAAGACACAACAAAAAAATTCTCTCGCAATCTAAACTCGGAAGGTCGACTTTTTTCCCGAGTCAATACTATATATTCGATGCTGATGCTGATACTGTTGAGTGTGTATATATTAGGCCTGATCACTAGTCCAGTCTCACACACACATTCACAGTGTACAGGCAAGCGCTTAGGTAAGTCTCACAAGTGAAAGAAAAACAACACAAACATACACCAAGAGAAGCTTTTTCTCTCTCTCACTCACTCACACTCTTGATCCAAACTAATCAAGGCTCTCTTTCTATTTTTCCAATTAATCGATCAAAATCACCACTGAGTAGCCCCAAAAGATCAAGAGTGTAGGGATGATGATAATTCAATTAATTCACCCTCAAAAATTCATACACACAATTACACAGAAAATTCAAGAGAGAGAGGACTTTGGGCACAATTCAGATTGCAAAATGATTTAAAGTGTTCACTTCGCTTGTGTACAAGCTTTCAGCTGAACTCGTGTTGTGTTTGGTGTGTTTGAATAGCCAATCAAAATGATCCAACTTTTTTCAGCTTTTTCATCTACTGCTGCTATCTATTGGAGAAAAGTTGAGTTAGAAGGAAAAAAATTTGTGCCTCGAGTAGGATTTGAACTCAGAAGGTGGCGACCTTAGAGTATCTGAAAGAATCCAGAGCTGGTTCAAAGGCCGAATTGATTAGAGTGAGTGGATCTGGGTTGGGAAGAGCAGCAATCGATTTAGGGGGGATAAAAGAGGAGAGATAGAGAAGAAGAGAAAGAAAGAAAGAGAGAAAGTGAGAGAGAAAAGGTGGATGAAGAAAAAGAAGAGGAGGAGGAGGAGTAGAAGAGAGAGAGAGAGAGAGAGAGAGAGAGAGAGAGAGAGAGAGAGAGAGAGAGATGATGGGGGTGTTGAGGGTGGAAGAAATAGATAGAAGACGAAGTTGGCTACTAAGTTGTCAACAGCGGATACTTATTAATATTAGGTGCCTTTCTGCTCTTACGATTTTGGTCTTTCTCTTTCTCTCCTCTCTCTTTCTGTCTTTCCACGGCAATACATTTTTGCCAATTGCTTTTGCGCGAAAAAGAATTATGCCAATGAGTAGTTGTTGGAAAGCTTTTGCTCTCACAGTTTTGTGAGAGCTTTTACAAATCAACGGATTCGAATCGATACATGTTAGTATTAATGCTAGTAGATATTCAACTGATTTGGGCAATTTTTGTCTTCCTTACCACACACATACAAGTCAAGTAGATGTACTTCGAAGAGAAAGACGGAGAGAGAGAGAAAAAAAATTTTTTGTGCGTAGAAAAGAGCATTTGGAATATTTTTCTCCTCCAATCTTCCTACCAACATTTTCTTTTTCTATCGGAGAGATAAATATGTTTCACAATGTGAAACTTATTCAATCCTACGAATTTATGAACTACGCATAAAATGTTTCCAAGAAAGTGAGACAAAGAAAATTCTCGCAAAATATAGAAGATCGAAAAAAAGTTCTAGATCAAAGCAAATTCGATAGAGAAATAAAATGAAGCAGCCAACAGATGTCGCTCCTCAAACTGAGGCATATTTTAACTGTTTCCGTTTCCGAACTTGAATCAACTCAAAAACAACTTGATTGTGGTAAATTAATTGTTTTGATTTAGTTGCTTAATAGTTGTTTACAATTAATCATGAAGTAAGTAGTGTATGGTTTGATTGTTAAACTTTATCTCATGTCTCTTGTCCCCACGTTCAGGTTAGAGCTGTGCTCGTACAGTGGGTACAAAATTTACCCTGGCCATGGTAAGAAGATGGTCAAATCAGATGGAAAGGTGAGTCTTTCGGGTGTTCATGTTTAATTGTTGGCCATCGTGATCGACTGATTGGATAGTAAAGTGTTTGTATCGATTTTGTGCTCATTGATTTTCTCTTTCCATCTACCGTAGGTGTTCACATTTTTGAATTCCAAGTGTGAAGCCTCACATTTGATGAAACGAAATTCGCGTAAAGTAACATGGACTGTTTTGTACCGGCGAAAGCATCGAAAGGGAATCGAAGAGGAGACACAGAAAAAGAAGACCCGAAGAACAACCAAATTCCAGAGAGCATTTGTCGGTGCATCTCTTACCGATATTATGGCGAAAAGAAATATGAAACCTGAAGTCAGAAAAGCTCAAAGAGATCAGGCCATTCGAGCGGCAAAAGAAAAGACGAGGGCAGCTAAAGCAGCCAAAAAGCAACCTCCTCCACCACCGACCAAGGGAAAGCAGAAGCAAAAAGCATCCAAGCCCATGCAAACAAAGGCCCCAAGAGTCGGTGGAAAGCGTTGATCAGTTAGCAAATAAAATTAATTTTCAATGAAAAAACAAACATTCAAGTTTTTCATTTCAACCTTTAATTTCGCGCGAATCTTCAAATTTTACAAACCTAAACAACCGCTAATTGTGGCATGCTACTGTCTAACACGTTGATATCGTTGAGATATTTATGTATATGCATTAGAAAATTTTTTTTTACGAATCCTTTAGGTTTATTCGAACCAGAGTCAGCAGTTACATCATGTGTGTGAGCCCTGATCAGGGAGAATCTATCCAGAAGGTGTACAAATGATTAACCAAAAAGCAGAGAAAGATGAGTCCGATAAGGAAGAAGGTGAGGATCCACGAATTTTTCAGACATAAGTTAATGATACGATGATTCTCTTGTTACAAGTTCTCAATGATAGTTCAAGTGACAAGAGAGATCGGTAGAACAATTTTCAACCGAAATTCTCGCACGTTCTTATTCAATTCGATAGTTATGATGTAATGGATAGAGAAAAAGGGACTGGGACTGACAGAGAGAGAGAGAGATAGAGAGAAAGAGAGAGAGAGAGGAAGAGAGAAAAATTGATAGAGAAAAAGTAGCGAGATAAGATGGTATAGAGGAAAAAAGATTCATTTAACCGACCGGCGGATCAATGAACGATCCCATGACTGCTGGCTTGGATGCTCGTCGAAAATTCCAAGACATTATTATTATGTTCAATCATCCTCTCCACCATCATCGTCTTGGTCATCTTCATCATCTTGATCATCGGCAGCTCCATCGTTACCGGTACCCTGTCCTTCTCCATCCTCATCATCCTCATCATAATCGCCGCCCGCAAGGTCGTCTTCACTACCTTCATCCTCATCGTCTTCGTCATCATCGAGAACATCATTTGACACGCTATCTTCTCCGTTCTCTCCTAAATCTTTTGTTGTCTTTTGTTTTTTGTTCTTACTAGAATTTGAATTCATTTTAACCGCCGCGGCATTTGAATTAGAATCATCGTCCAATCCATCCAAAACTGAATTGGAATCTTCAGAGGTAACCTGGCAAAAAAGGTAATGCGTACATTTAAAAGTATTTTTAAAAGGTAACAGCAATGATAATAATATTTTTTCTCCCAGAGCGCAAAGTAAGAAAGCAAAGAAGCGCCACAGTAGTAGTAGTCATTAGAATCCCAAGTTCGCAAGTGTGCGAGTGCGAAAGAGAGAGAGTATGTGCGTGTGTGTGTATGTCCATGGGCAAGCAGGAAGGAGCGAGGATGAATGACGAAAGTGAATGGATGGATCATGATGATCGGGCGATAAATTGGTGAGAAAAATAGTGGGTAAAAGCAAAAAGAAGAGGTACAATTTGTGATTAATGCGATCAGTGGTCGATGGAAGCAAATTGGTGGATGGTAAGAATGTTGCGGCATGCAGACATGCAGTTGTGCAAGGGGAGGGAGGAAAAGGATCGGCAAATATGGCGGCACTACTCACCTCATGGATGCTTCTCTTGGTTACCTCTTCCTTCAATGGACCTTTAGCGTCATCGGTCTTACTTGTGATCACCTCTTTTTCTGTGGTTGACATGATGTGTATGTTGGTGGTGGTGGGGATAGATGTGTGAATACAAGGATGATTTTTAATTGAACAACACTTGAACAGTTGATCAAAAATTCACTATGTATATATGTATATATTCACATACACTCACACACACACATACAATGATTTTCACTGCTAGTAATAGTAGTAGATACTCTCTCTCTCTCTCTCTCACACAGAGAAAATTTTTACTCTCTCTCTCTCAGCCTCTCTCTCTTTTTCTCTCTATCACACACAAGCTTCAGCGTATTCTCTCTGCTATTCTCTGCTATCAACTGAACTGACTCAAAAGCTCAAGACTCGGACAAAGCGTATCCCATTGCGCATACTCAGCATCCAGAAAGCCGGAGAGGGATAGGCAACACCTGCCGATCCCCCCTCACTGGAAGAGAGCTAAGAGGGGGGCATCAAAAGGGGCCAGAAAAAGGGGCCGCTCAAGAAGAAAGGCGCTCAGGGGGGGAGGCTAGAGAAGGGGGCTGAGAGCTCTGCTTTTCTCTCAGCTTACCGCCGCCCGCCTGGAAGAGAGAGAGAGAGAAAAAGTAAGAGAAAAAGTAAGAGACAATCTATGGGAAAAAGATTCTCTCTCTCCTCTTCTCTCTTCTTCAAGTGCCTCTCTCTCTTCCACCCTCAAGAGAGAGAGAGAGAGAGAGAGAGTAAGACAACAACTATCTTTCTCTTTCTTTCTTTTTTGCTCTTTCTTTTTTTCTTTCTTTCCATCGTTTTCTCTCTCTCTCTCTCTACCTCTCTACCTTTTCCAACAATGAGAGTGACCCATGATTTGAATGGAGGAGGGAGAGAGAGAGAAAACTATTTGCGTGTGATTTTTTAAATCGATGAAAAATACTTTATTTTCTTGAGAACCGAAAATTTTCACTTCATATACTTGTTGCCTGCTTTGGTGAGCAATTTTGCTGATTCTTTGGCATCAAAAAACAATTCACAAGCTTCTTGTATCATTTTCGGTTGAACAGAATCGACCATATAAATTTTGGCCAAATGATTAGCCGGAGTCAAAAGTTGAACGGCGTAGCGGAGCGTTTTTTGAGAACCAATCAAAGCTAGTTCAGTTAAGGCATCTTCTTCAATCGGAACTCTTTCAACTTGGGCTCTTATCCTTAAAATTTCTCTAATCTCCTCTCGAGTATAAGGTACGGTTTTAATGATCATAATTCGATCAAGTAGATCCAATGGAATTCCATGAGGTGAAATTATATCGTCAGTGCCCCTGAAAGAGAGCATGAGCAAGAATGAAAATTTTTAGTCTCATTTTTTTGCAATTAAAATTCTAGAAAATTATTAACTAATCAAGCAATTAAAAGAAAAATCTCTCACCTGACAACACATCGACCTCTGTTTGTAGCAAAGATGACAATGGGTGCAATGGAAGTTTCTAATGCTCGATGAAGATAAGTAAAACATTCAATATCCAACATGTGGACTTCATCAATGAATAATACTCCAGGAACCAATTCAGCAGTTCCTCTTTCAATATATGTATTCACCACTTTGTTCACCTCATCTCTCAATTTATCAGTGATTTCAGTTTTTCGAGGTTTCAAAAGTTCGCCCATCATTGAAATAATATCTTGGCCACCCTGAGGGCGCGAATTGGCCGAATCTAAGTCATGAAGGGTGACATCTTGGACAACTTCCTTCTTCTTATGTACATCTCCCTTAGGCAAAGGGACATATTCTTCAGCTTCCAAATCGAACTCGGTCGCATAGGAATCACAACGACCCTGACGTTTAACTGCTCCACTGTTGGACTCAATGTAAATTACATCACCCAGCTCGACTCTCTCTCTTTGGAGACTTTCGTAAACTGTCGGCTCAAGTTTTAGCTGTTTGGTCCCTTTTGCAGTTTTAAGACTAATAATTACGTGACTTATGGTCTTCCCATAACCACCAAGAGGATTCTCCGTTTCACAGGGATTTATTTCGATCACTTCACCTTCGAAAATTTCTTTCACCTCCTTCACTCGAAGTCCAATAGCTCTACGAAAATTTTCCATTAAAACCTCGGTCTTCTTTACCTCAGATGAATACACCTCCGAGGCCACCATAGGACAGAATGGTACTTTAGAACCTAATTCCTGGGCAATTGCCAGAGCGATGGCAGTTTTACCGGTACCCGGCGGACCGGCAAATAGCATGGCTCGACCAGCCATCTTTTTTAATCTGATTAATTTGACAATGATACCAGCAGCCTGCAATGTAGATGATATAATCATAAATCTATAGATCAACAAATTATTTTGATGATTGAGAGAGAGAGAAACAAATATTAATCACTCACTTCTCGAGCCAAAATTTGTCCAATAAGTCCCTGATGATTGGGCAGAGCGTTTCCATCCTCATCCAGACCCAAACCTTTGACATGACTGTGGGCTGAAACACGCTGCGTTTTTGAATCAGTTCTTACATCTTCAAAATTCATTTTAACTTCACTGTCAACCAGAAATCTTTAACTAATTAACTGATTAATCAATAACAAAAATAACATCCACAATCAAGACAGACACAATCAAAAAATTGAAAAACACGCGGACTTGGTGGCGCTAGTAGTCTTGAGTCAAAGTATTGCCAATATTGAGCGCTTATTTTGAATCGTGGAAGTCCACAAAGTTTGAAGAGCAAACTTCTAACTAAAAAATATTTGAATGATTTTTTTTCGATTTTTTATGAGACCATCTCCGATGGCTTATTTTTCATTTATTTTATTTTGTGAAAATTTTTCAATGATGTTGTGATCAGAGGATATCAAGGTGATAAATATGTACTTTGTCGATTGGCTTTGGTTAATTTGTGATTAATCGTTAAGGACAATCTATCGATTTCCAGAGAATGTTATATTTACAAAATACAATGTAATAGATAATTATAATTATAATTGAGAAATTATTTTTGCTCGATATATTTTCTCATTTTGCATAAATTTTCTAAATTTCTCTAATTGACCAGATATATGAAAACTTGAGATATTTTGATTCAGCCTGATTCAGATTGATTCTCTTCATCCTCTCGAAATATGTGAGTTAATAATCTCGTAATCAATTGAATTGATTCCATTGGAAGAAGTTCTAATTCTTTCAGGTCTTACATATGTATCAGATGTGGATATCCAGCCACTTGGATGCTTTGGTTTTTTATTTTTTTTCGATTTTTTGCATGAAAATTCTGGCCACACAGGTTGATGGAGATAAGAGTATTTCACTACTGATTTACATCTAATTTTAACTCTGTAAAGTTTGCCCTTATCACTCCATCCTCCATTACGGTGATGATTTTTCTTACGATGATAGAGACCAACTTTTCCGAATTTCTGTGAGTCGTTATCTGAGATGTGCCGTTTTGATTTGTCCTCTACTTTATTTGTTGTTGAATTGTTGATACTGATGCCTGGTAACTTTGAATCGGCTGAAGTTGAAGTTGAATTCGCATGATTGGACACGCTATTCGAACTGTTAGAATTAAAACATTCACAAGAGAGTTATACAAATATCCAGCAGCAAAAAAGAAATTCGTTCTCCTTTCAAACAAGCAATTCATCACCATTGATAACACGCGATGAATGGCCGATACTATCGATAATAATTCATTAACCAGATACAGGTACACAAAAAAATTTACCCATTAAAAGATCCAATTCAGGCTAGTTATGATCACTATCATTATTATTATCATTCTGAGTGGTTTGAATAAATTTACTCTCTCTCTCTCTCTCTCTCTCTCTCTCTCTCTCTCTCTCTCTTGGCGACTAATATTTTACGAAAAATGTTTTAAAATCTATGATAAAAATTCATACATCGAGAGGGGTTCAATATTATCTGATCAAATTCGAACTTGTTGAAAGGTATACACACATCATTCAAGCAGTCAATCTTTTTTACCATCTTAAGAAGCTCACCTTCGACTTGAATGATGTTGACTTGAAGCGTTTTCACTTTCCAGCTTCATGATGTTGGTAGTAGTTCCTGATGATTCGATGGGATGAAACAAGAATCCAGTGGACACATTAGCAAGAATTGTAGGCACTTTTAATCGATTATCATTATTATTATTTCCACTATCACTAGAAGCAAGTTTGTCAAGTTCCTTCATTTCATGATCAGACTGAATGTGAGCATAGATAACGTTAAGTAGGAATGCCATTTGGAGCAAGGATGAAGTGATAACTTGCCATGCAGGAAGAAATTTCGAAAATCTTGTCCAAATACTACACTTTTCCAGCATCTTGTAGATTATTTTCACTCTTAATTCATCATCCAACAGCGAAACAAAAAACTCATTGCTGAAACATCGATCATCACAGGGAATGGAAAAAATATTCTTCCTTACATTCTCGCCATCATCGTCAAGCAAAACTGAATATAATATGTTATTGATACAGTTTCGTCGACTGAACGAAAAAATGTACCGTTATTCTCTCTTGATCTTTTTTTTCTCTCTCTCTCTCTCTCTTCACAGTCAATGATAGACCAATTTAGGTCCAATCATTTGGCACTCCAATCAGCTTGGCGTCCTCGCTTTTTTTTCTCTATCACTTACTTTACACTACACATATATCAACTATCAGATATGCTTTTTGTTCATCCTGTTCATGTATTTGATTGTTCAATTTCCTCGAAACGCCGTTATATTGTGAAATATTGAACTACCCTTCACAAGGCGAACAAAACAACACCGTTTGACCGACCTGATGAATCCACATTCCAAAATGTATTGCGCAATTCTGATTGATGAACTATTTGAATGCTACCGAAGTGATGCTGATGATGATTATTGCTATTCGAAATGATGAGAAATAAATTCTCTTATCAATCAATCGTCTTAACCTCTTTCTCTCTCTTTCTTTTACTCTCTCTATCTTTTCATGAGCATCAAAAGACTTTTTGGATGCCTATTCAACCATGCAACTTGATTTTTGGGTTCCCTCAAGAGAGACATGCCATTAAAATTTCGAATATAGCACGTGGCTGGTGATTGTGAATCAGTGATGATTATTTCATGCTGTTATTTTGAAATCGAAAATTCATGTTCTTGTGCTACCAGATTTGAGAGACATAACTTCCGGTCAGTTGATCTGAATACAAGATCGGCTGTTAGAAAAGCATTGATTTAATTATGTGTTGATCAAGACAGTCTCTGAACAATTGGGATGATAATTTTCACAGTAATTTTTGAATAGATTTTGACCTGAAACTCATGAAAACTTTCCTAATAAGCATGAATTTTGAGCATGTAAAACGCTCAATTTTGAAGAAAAACCGTTAGTCGATCAATAATTTGACATGAACTCTCAACTTGCTTACCTTTTTCCGAATTAAATAGTTCGGCTGATGGATTGAGCTTCTATACGTTCCAACTAAATTGTCTGATCGACCCTGTATCATTGATTTTAGGGACAAACCATACGATATCTTGATTTCTTCTGATATTAAGATGGCTTGATCAGATTTTTGGTGTGTTAATTTGACGATATAGTTTGAATAGTTTGAATATTCAGAATGCATTCACGATACAAACGAGTCCAATCAGTTATTGAGCTGCCTGAGAGCATGAAACAGTGTCCTCTCATTTGCTAAATCAGGTTGAAACATTTACTATCTTCGGGTCAAATCTGGATGTTCTTCCAGTGATAATAAAGATAATCTCTCAAGAATCTTGCATAGTTAATCATTCTGATGAGCTTCACCCGATTCCGTTTTGATTCTACTTACTCTATCCTTCAGGCAATTTCAAATCAAATTTCTTTTCCCTTGGTATTCTCTCTCTTCCTCTCTCTCTCTCTATCTTTCTCTTCCTCGATCTTCTCTGTCAAGTTTTTAATTTTTTCGATTATTCTACCCAAAAATTTAATCTTTTCAACTCTTTACAATTCAATGCTTGTTCCAAAATACTCCTCTCAATGCAAGAAAATCTTTTCGAATATCGCCAAGAATCCTGATTGTATCACATTTTGATAGATAAATTATATGCTCATCCAGTATATGTGTGTGTATATACTGATTGGCTCATGGAAAGAGAAAATTCAATCTGGGCCTCAATGAGTTGAAAGTTTTTACGCAATTTATTCTCATTTTCAATCAGTAGAAACCAATTTTCGATTATTTTTATCAGCACGTCGACACCAAGTTATCAAGCCTAGGAAGTACGTGCTATTTTACATAATTTAAAGTGTTGATTAGGAGGCTACACAAGATAGGAGAAAGGAAGAAAGAGAAAGAGAGAGAGATGAGATTAGAAGAAGAAGAGAGAAAATGCTTTATATAGTGTGATAATAGTTCAATTTTGCGATTTTTTTCAGACTGAATACGTGATTTTTTTTGCCTTATGTCTTTCCCCTAAGCCCAGCAAGGCAGTAAGCCATGGCAGTAATTATTGAATAACTATTTGCATAAGCAAGAGGTACACATGAGCATAGTTACTCGTAAGTAAAGTAGTTAGAAGAGAAGGGAAATAAGATTTGCTTGAGGCCATTTCCACTTGCCCCGCTACTTGCTATCGGGCCCTTTTTTCCCGAAAAAAGGAGAGAAGTGCTTGTAAGTGAAACAGATGAGCAACAGGATCTAATTTGGATCCACTGCTCTTGTCATGAAGATAATATGCCTCACTTTTTTTCTCACTTAAATATTTGACTCTTTTCATTCATTACATTATTTTCAGAACAGAATAGATAAACTTTTCTCTCTCTCTCTCATTGCCATACTATACAGGTACATTTCGAGAAATGAGCATACCAGAAGAATGTTAGATGTAACATGTAGATGAGTTCCTAAGTAGTTATACGGAAAGGAACAATGATTGAATCATATTGTTCAAATGATTAATGAGTTTAATACACTTTCTGGGATTAAAATTATTGTTACTTTGGTACAGAAAAAGAAGAAGAAGAAGGAGAAGAAGAAGAAGAAGAAAGAAGAGGAAAAAAGTCGCTCTTTATGACTAATGATGATAACTGGAAAAGATACATATTTACCTCAACATCCGGTTGGAATGCGCTTGGATGAACAGAAAATAAGGAGACAAAATGGAAATTGTTCTGCCCACATATTCTGGAATTCCATCTCTATTCCTAGGGAAGAACTATACTTGTTGCTGAAATTATTTCATTCAGGCTAAGTACACTGATACACAGGCTCGCGTGCCATCAAAATCAAACAGAGATGGAGAGAGAATCGAGCTGTAAAAAATCTGCGTGCGTAAAACTTGTCAGTTTCGAGAAATAAGCGAGAAAGTATCATAGATCAGAGAAGAACATTCATCATTCTAGTATAATCAGATGAAGAGAGCAAAGAGAGAGAGAGAGAGAGAGAGAGAGAGAGAGAGAGAGTGAAGTGATCATTATCATTGACAAATCTGAGTAAATATCTTCATTCATTCATGGATCTGAGAAAGAGAGAGAGAGAGCGAATAGGCAAGGTCAAATGGACTTCCACAGAGCAGATGAAGAGCAAAATATTATGGCCTAGATCACGACCTCACAACCCAGGTGATCTTGGTTCTACTGATTTTTTCACTGACCAAGCCTCGACCTAGCGCACGCAGTTCATCTATTTTTTTACCGTTGATAGAATGATATTATCTAAGCTCATTTCAGTGTCTATATAAATATCCTACTCAAACCAGAGAGTAACTGTTGAGGTTGGCCTAACAAGGTTCTCTTGCAGAGAGTGTGTCTGTACGTATACTCTGGCCTAGTTGACTTTGAGGGTCCTAAATTTTGGCCTAGCCACGAGAGCGAGGCTATAAAAAAGGGACGATGTCTTGTAGTGGATAACCACTGCTTAATGGTGGCCGCTCTTTTTTCAACATCAAGAATTGTAGTGAGAGAGAGAGAGAGAGAGAGAGAGAGAGAGAGAGAGTAATTGTTATAAACATATTGCGTGATTATAAGCCATTTAGTTTGTTTGGTTTGCCAATGATTTTGTATGTTTATTCCTCACTTACCCAGCAATGAAAGAGGAAAAGAGAGAGAGAGAGAGGCAATGATCTCAAGTTAGACATAGCAAAGGAGAGAATAATATACGTTTATATATCATGTTTGAATACAGTGAATCGAAAGAGAGGGAAAAAAGAGACATGATGATTATGTTCACAGCTTAATTTTGAATCTTTTTCCCATCGTGACCAGTGTGGATCATGAAAAACGTTTGGACACGATATTAATACTCAAAGATATGTGTTGATACATAAGATTGATAAACGAGGCATCTATGGTTGATCGGACATTCAAGAAGGAATAAGAGAAAGAAAAAGAATTATAAATGGAAAAAGAATTGCAAAATTGAGAACAAGTCAAAAATAATATCATTTTATGATGAAGAAGAGAGGCTGTTTGAGTCCATTTTTGAAGGGTGAAAATTTTTCTTCTCTCTCTTCATGAATCGATATCAGTCCTTTCAATGTTACCGATGCCGTCACATTATCACCATCATCAGCATTCATTATCCACTTTAACCAGAACTGATTTAGATCCGTTTTTTTTCTTTTCCTATTATTTTTGCTCTTTTTTTCCAAAAACCTTCCTCCCCTTCTTCTTATCTTCTTCCATCCGAGTTCCAATCTCTCAATCATTATTCAATCATTCATTCCAAACACTCATGGGATGTCCATCTATGAGCGTTTATATCTTTTCTCTCTTAATGAATTCCAATAACGATTCTGATTCCACTGTTTTTGAAGTTTTTCTATGTTCTGTCTATATTCGACCCACCATCATCATATTTCAACTTATTTACCCTCAACCAAAAAGCCACCATCGACGTTATGAGATCAATTGACTCAACAAGTAATGGACATACACACACACACACTGGGATCATCAAGATTAACTTTCCAACAACAGTACTTGACAAAGTCTGTATATATATGAAAGTATGTTTCACTTTGTGTATACATACACGAATTTATATGTACATCTATGAATATGGACCTCTGTGTGTGATATTTGTATAGGGCAGGATTGAAAATGAAGAGAATGGCCCATGGTGTGATTCTCTCTCTCTCTCAAGTTGAATGGACAGTGTCCATTGAAATTGCATTATCACTGAAGGAGGTAAATCTGTGGAGCTCATGTAAATCGCTAAACAAGTCAAGAGGGTCCTATTTTCTCTTTCTGTCCAAAGAATTACTGGAAGTCTCCTTTCCGTGGCCAAAGTCAGCAAGCGGTAGTACATTGGACTACTACTACCTCAGTAGTAGTCAAAGCAGTTGATAGAGAGATGTGGCCCAGTCAAACGATTTAGGATTACTAGTACCACTACTTGTACACCGTGTAGAAGTGAGCGAAAATTTTTGGACTAGAAAAAAAAAAGATGGACAGTCATACTCTAGACCTCAGAGACTTTGTGGTCCCAAAGAGAGAAAATGACTTCAAGAGAGAGAGAAGGTCGCGACTTTCGCGGAGGTCTCACAGTCAATCTTTGCCAATAAATAGGTCCACAATACTCTCGTCTCACGGTCCAATTGGTAGTGACAATAGTGTCCTCCTGAGATGCCTTATAGCTGAGCAATTGGCATTGGTGAGGCCATTTTTCAGGAGCCATCTAGTCAAACGTACTGTACCTACACACATAGAATGTGCCTAGGAAATGCGTGATGTATTTGCATTTTAGAGCCAAAGAGAGAGAGAGAGAGAGAGAGAGAGAGAGAGAGAGAGAGAAGTGGGCTTAGAGAATTTTAAGTATTCGCCCGTATTTATTGGTAAAAGACATAATGTATCGGTCCTCAACATGACACAGGAAGCTATCCAATAAGTTCTAGGGAGTGAGAGTGGCCTGGTGAGTGGACCACAATGGATGATTGTGACTGAAAGTATATCCATATATATGTATAAATGGAATGGAAAAAAAGAAAGAGAGAGGCCATGAAACGGAATATTTTGACATTCATAGATAGTGGTGAGAAATTGGTAGAGAGAGGAAAAAAGATTGAGCAAAATTTTTGGATGGAAGCAATTCTTTGGCCACCATTTGAGGCCATCCATGTGGCTAACAATTGTGGCTTCTCTTCTTTTGGGTAGAAGGAGATGATCATTTTTTTCCATTTTCTTCTCTTCCAAAGGAAGAGAAAGAAAGAAAGAAAGAGAGAGAGAGAGAGAGAGAGAGAGAGAGAGAGAGAGACCAATAGCAATCTTTTAGTTCCAGCAGATAGATAAAAATATGTAGCATATTTTTGCATTCATCATTTGCTCTCATCAAGCATCCAGTTAACACTGTTTGACCGCACAAAAATTAATAAAAATGCTAATTCCAGATCATAATTAACAATTTGGTGATGAAATAAAGAAGAGAAGAGGTTTTCCACTTCTTCATGAGGCAATACGATAAAAGGTGAGATCGGCCGTTCACAGCGGCGCTTTCCTCTTCTCTCGCATAAATATAAGAAAAGCGATCCATTTTCATGTGTGTGAGGTAAGTGAGAAAGATAAAGAAAACTCATGAGTTTTTGGCTCAAAATAATACACTGAATAAGAATACATGTTTATATTGAGAAAAGATGTTAGTGAGAAGAGAGAGAGAAATAATACTCTCAATGACTGGAATAGGAGGTGGTCAAGTAAGAGAGAGAGAGAGAGAGAGAGAGAGAGAGAGAGAGAGAGAGAGAGAGAGAGAGCAAAAGGTGAGAGAAAAAGTAAAGGAATGAGAATCTGAGAAGAAGAGCCTGGGCAGAAGATGATGAAAGATGAGAGAGAGAGAATGAGAAGATGAGAGAAGTAAAAAGGTATCTCTTCTTACGCCAGTAAAAAGCCGACGAAAGATATGAATTAACTCGGCAATATCATGGGTGTTTGGGAAGAGAGAGAGAGTATGAAGAGAGAAGATGTAAATTAAAGTTCTCACCTTGATAAGGTAGTCAATCGAGGCCCAACGAAATTAAGCAAACTTAGGAAGAGAGAGAGCGTGCAGGCCAACGAAATAAGAGAGAATGGATAGAAAGTCCGGCTGGAGAGAAAAAGAGAAAGATTTTTTCTCTCCTCTTCTTCAGCTATTGGTGAGTGCATTCAATATCTATTTAACTTCCATTCAGAGAATGTGGTAACATTTGTTAAACGTAATCTCAACGCTATAATCTACCATGTAAACAAGCCTGCGGACTAATCACGATTCCACCGATTCGTTGAAAGCAAGCATCTTCCCTCGCTGTTTTCTTTTTGATCATCATTTTTGTGATTCCTCTTCTTCTTCTCCATCTTTTCCATCTTCCTCTTCTGCTTTTTCTTTCATTTCCTTCTCTCTTCATTGATTAATCGAGTCACTCCATGAGTCACACCGCCTACCATTGGCCCGATATAACGTTATATATTTATTCGGCCTCGTTTCAATGCAGTTCAAAAAACTCGAATGGCTTCGCACTACTCTGGAAACGAACGTGCCTTATGAGACTTGTGTGAAAGTGTGTTTGTACCTCTGATTCATTAATACCAGAACAGTATTTTCAATAGCTGAGGATATGTCACATGGACTTGAAGCCTATGGAAACCGGACGGACTCAATGTCCAATATGAAGTGAGGCCAACTAGCATCCAAGTAGATCGGGCTTCTTCATCCCAGTCCAACTTCATCTGATAACATTCAGAGAGAAGAGAGAGAAAGAGAGAGAGAAGTGAGCAACAAAATCACCAATAGTAATATTCTTGTGGCCTCTTCCTCTCATTCAGATCCCGTAATCGATAAAGTTCTACTAGACATCTGGTAGCGGTCCTACGGTGTGAGTTCAGTGTTTAGCTTGTATAGTATGAGCACGAAGTGCTATGGAAAAAGTAGTTGTAGTAGAGACAAAGACAGTAAAGTGCGCATACGATAAAGAGGCAAAGAGAGAGAGAGAGAGAGAGAGAGAGAGAGAGAGAGAGAGAGAGAGAGAGAGAGAGGATTTGGTGGGCCCACAATCGGACAGCAAAATTTTGGACAAGCGAGGATCCATCAATGAAATTCATGTCCCTCAAACTGCTACTACCACCACTACCAAACATGCCGTTTTACAAGCCTTTTGTATTCTTTCTCTAGTCTCGGGCCTTTCGACCTGATCGTGCCTACTCTCGTGTGTATGTATGCTGTGTATGTGTGTGTTCGTAGCGATAACATATGGAATCTTAGTAGGTTTATCATTTCCGAAGATCTGGATGAGAATGGTCCATAGGAAGGAGAGAGAAAAAGGCCAGCACGAGCAGAGTATGCTACTGTTTAGAACAACTTTCGAGATTTGGTTGCTCACTTTGGCCTGGAATGAATATCTCTCTTTCCATACTATGCCCTTGTATCTTATCAGATTGTTCGCTGAATTTTCTCGCTTTTCCAGCCAGATAGAGAGGACAGATAAATCATATGTGCGTTCTTCATAGTACAAGGGAAAGAGAGACAGAGAAGCACATATCGTACGCGTTCACTTCATTTTTCATCGAACACTTTAATGGACTTGCCCTGAGAACTTCAACCTCTAACACTCTCTCAATGAGAGAGAACTTTCGCCTCAGACTCGTTGGACTTAGTTTGGCTGACTTTGGAGAGAAAATTTTTTAGGCCCGGAAATCTTTTCGGTAACACGGAGAACAGAGGAGAAAAATCTTTTAGTCCATGGTGACACTTCGGAGAAGATCGTATCGGATCAAGTGATCTAATCTCATCTGATCGTCAATTGTGGAGGTCTTTTTGGGAGCATAGTTCGCAATTGAGCAATAAGTTAATGACCACAATTGAGAGCAGATTTGAGAGAGAAGCGATCAATTTGAGATGCTGGTGGACGTTACACACAGCCTTTGATATGCATTTTTTTTGAGCATAAAATTGCACTTGCTCTCTGATGATTGATTGTAATGAATATGTGACAATTTTTTTGGCAAAATTTTTGCTTGTTTTGAAACGATTTTTGGAAAAAAGGTTCCAATTTTTATGAGCACAAGTTTTTTTCCTCTATTGATCACATTAACCAAACCTTTTCATTTCTTTTCGCTTACCAATCAAGACATGACGAATTTATGTAGGGACTATTTTCTTGTGTCAGTCTTGGGTCAAAATTTATTGGTCCAAAAAAATTTCTTACTTACATATACATGTATCATACGGCATGGCCAATAAAATAAATATATTTTTTTTTTCGCAGAGAAAAAAATGAAGGTATTCAAGTTTCAATTCTGATTACCCAAAATGGTATCACAAATTGAACGAATTATTTTTCCACATCACATGCCCATTTAAACATTTAAAGTTTATCATGATTATTCGAATGTTAAAATTGAGAGAGAGAGAGAGAGAGAGAGAGAGAGAGAGAGAGAGAGAGAGAGAGAGAGAGAGAGAGAGTAGAGATCATAAAAATTGAAAAAACATCTCCATGAAGGGAGAAAGAGAGATGAAGAATGGAAAAAGATAAACGAAAAAAATTGATCCAGACAAGTAAATTATATGAAAGGGTGCAATCATGAACTGATGAATTATGTTAATATCAATTTCATGATTTATTAGATTTTATATTGAAACACAATCTGATGGAACACAACTCTTGATTGATACGTTCTACTTGTTGAGCCATTTCTTCTTCTTCTTTTTTCTTCTCCATCTTCATCCTCATCTTTTACCCTGAACGCCTCGAAGGGCTCACGTATTGAGCAGCATTCAAGCACAAGCCATGGAAGGAAGGACAATTTAAATCCAAAATATGAATTGGAGAGCACAATTGCAAGGAGGATAGAGAGAGAAAAGAAATAGAAAATTTATGTAAATGTAGCAAACTCAATATTGCTTGTTAGTGAGAGAGGAAAGCAAAATTTTCCTTCATCCTAATCATTAAACATCCATGAATGGATCAATCGTATATGTACCACACATACACATACACACACACACACACACACACACCTCTTCTTGGCCGATAGTTAAACGTTCAGTTGAACGTTTGGATTGGTCATTTTATCATACGAAAGAGGAAGATAGAGAAGTTTGTATAGAGTCGAGAATATATTTGTGTGGCACGAGTACATGCACATGAATCAAGTCAATGACACCATGTCATGCAAATCATTGCACGTATACCGTTCTTATATCGAATTTTCACATCATATGTATGCATGTCTTGGATTGGCCAATAATTAGTGCTCTAATTTGCTTACCAAACTGAGGGAGGAGAAGAGAGAGAGATGAGCCTGAAGGCCAATTTTTTTTACTCACTTTATCTGTCCAATCTGAACACACACATAGCTGAGTGAATATTATCTTTTTCTTGTTTCTTCATCTTCTTCTTCTTCATTTTCTCCGTTCATAGAGAGAGAAAGAGAGAGAGAGAGAAAGAGAGAGAGAGAGAGAGAGAGAGAGAGAAGAAATTGAAACATTACCAGTAAATATGCATACGCATGCAAATGTGTATCCAAATGGCAAATGATATAGTATATAATCATAATCAAGTATCACTCCTTGATAATTTTCACGTCAACACTCCATGCTGACCGCGGCCACAACTACTACCATCATCAATGGTGGAAACTCATCCGTTCGTGGTATCTGTGAGAGAGGATCAGCAAAAGAAAATGAGAATAATTTGAATATTGCACAATATTTGTAAAGTTTTTGTCGCTAATTGTCCCTGACATCAGTCAGTCAATCTTTCCAAAAGGTACTCTTAATTTGTGGGACAATGTCCAGATTGCGCAACAAGAAAAAGAAAGAGATGAAATAACCCTGAAATGGTACGATAAACAGTGAAATGAGCAACTATTTTGAATAATTTCACTTCCTTTTTCCGACAAGATAGTGAGATAAAAAATTCATTCATCCATTCCATTCATTATATACAGTTTTCTTAACCTTCATCAATCTTTTCTTTTCATCGTCATCAATACAGATTATGGCCGCTCATTATATGTATATACTGGTGATCAGAAAATAAATGAATGATGAAATATTTTGGCCGATAGAAAAAAGGTTTGGTTAACATAGAAATGGTAGTATGAAATATTCGAAATGTTCTAGTTTATGTATGGCTGGAGGATGAGAGAGTGAGGAAGAAAGTAAGGATGAAGAAGATGGGAAGATGAGAGAAGAGAGAGAAGAGAGAAGATAGAAGAGAGCCAAAATAATTCTACTACGTATTCATTCAAGTTACCAGACTGATGATGACGATAATTACAATTGACCAGCACCAATCATGTGCTGATACTTAGGCTTGTGTATATGAGCAAGTGAATTCAAATCATAATATCATGCTCTCTTCTTCTCTCTTTCTCTTTCCAGCATACACAATTCTGTAAGAACTCAGTTTACCGGGCCCAGTAATAAGTTCATTAATCATCAAGTGATTGTCTGCTGTAAGGGCCTTGCATATTTTTTACCTTCTATACTGAAGATTGCCACATTCATGCTTACCAAGAGAACACACATAAGCGCTTGTAGTTTCTTGGCATTGCATGCAACAGGTAGAACGATTATCAAGCTAATTGCTGCAAAATGCCCAACTCGTTTTACCATCAACATCTATCCCTCACTTAGTTAGTGTATGTGTGTGTGTGTGTGTGTTTCTGAGCCATACACTAACTTTACCACTTTAGACTGTTCTAATGTTCACATAATCAGTTTTTGACTCTCACTGTCATTTGGCCTTTCTCTTCTCTCTCTCTCTCTCTCTCTCTCTCTCTCTCTCTCTCTCTCTCTCACTCACTAAATTTGCATCTCTCCACCTCCTTATTTTTTTTCTTCTCTTCTCCACTCTATTCATAATGCCTGACAGATTGTCATAACTGATGACCGATCTTATTCAGATTAACATGGTAGCCTCATCTTCCAACAGTCTGCGATGGTCAAATTATCATGTAATCCTGGGCTGTTGCACATCCTCAAGTGGGACGGCAAATGTGTGTGTGTGCGTTTGTATGTATGTAAGTCCGAAAGACTAGATGACTTTGATTGAATATTGTGTTAATTTATTCAACAGTAAGAAAGAGAAAAAATAAACGTAATAATCATTCAGACGAATATTTTACTACTCTCTCTCTCTCTCTCTCTCTCTCTCTCTCTTTCTCTCTTTCTCTTGTGAAATGATAGAGTAGAAATCATCAGTTTGAATGATGAGTGGTTAGATGAATTGATTTGTGTAAATCTTGTATGAATTGAATCACTTCTCAAAAGTAAGTGAATATTAACATTCTTGTAATATATGAAAATTTAACCATAAAGTGACAAGTTGCCTGCCATTTAGTGGCAAGTCGAATTAAAGATCTCAGATTTTCTTATTTCAAGAGTAACTCCTCTTGAAGATGATGGAGGAGAAGAAGAAGAAAAAAGAAAAAAGAGTAGATGATAACTTCTTCGACTTGAAACTCCACTTGCAACGGAAAAAAAGAACAAATTGAGTAGTAAAAATCTTTGAAAGAGGCTTTTGATGTATTTAAAAGCGTTGAAACCTTGATGGCTATTCCGTCCTTTTCAGATCAATCTCACAAGAGCATCATTTAGTGGCTCAGCATCTTCAGGCTAAAGCAACATCCTTAAGATGATGATCTTGATACGCTCTTCTTTTTTTCTCTTCCATCTTTCCTCTATTCCCTATCTCATGTATTCACGGTAAGAAGGAGGAAAAATAGGGAGGCAAGAATCGAAACACAAATTAATTGTTTTCTCACAGACACCTAATTGATGCTTGTTAACTGTGAGTTGATCTTGTTACTTCTCATACAACAGCTCTTACCAATTATCAATTGATATCACCTCCCAAAAATACACACAAACACACTTCATATGCCTGCATTCTTGTGACTAGTCGAAATATTTTCTATATGTTAATGTTCTGCCACGTATCAACGTTCTAACGTTCCAACGAATGAGAGATCCTTCACATCGACCTTACCAATGACAGATCCACCTTATTAAATCAGTTAGAAAAAGAGTCAAAATTGAATATTTCTCAACATATTTCCCTTCCACCGGTTCTATCTCCTTCTCCTCTCTTTCCCTCTCTCTCTCTACATACTATCTCATGAATGGCCATCTTATTCTATTCCTTGGATCCTCTATTCTTTTCTCTTCATCTTCTTCTTCTTCTTCTTCTTCTTCTTCTTCTTCTTCTTCTTCTTCTTCTTCTTCTTCTTCTTCTTTTTCTTTTTCTTCTTCCTCTTCTCTCCATCCAGCCTCCTCCTGATCACCCAAGTCTACACCACCAGCTCCTCCTTCATTTGCCGAAGCGCCAAAAAGTTAAGTATGTGTGTGTAGAGTTTATTAAATTCAGCCCTAAGTCAATCACCATCAGAATGGATATTTAGCCTATCTGATTGTTGGCCTGTCAGATTTCATTATTCCACCAAACAATGGCACAATCAATCTGGTGGAAGAGAGAGAGAGGATAAGAGTATCTAAAACACATTTATAATAGTGGGAATCATTGGGCACACATTGAGCAAGTGAATCTTCTTTTTTTCTCTCTTTCTTTCTACCCTAAATCACTGGATTCACTCACTTGATTCCTCTTGATCTGTCCAAGTGTCTCAAGTGTGAATCAAGTAGATTTTGTGGATTAATGTTGGACAAGAATCCAGTGTGCGTGTGTACCCATATTGAGAAAAAAAGCTCATACTCAGAGAATACTCATAATACAATCTGAAAACAGAAAAGAAAGAAGAGAATCTTTAAGAAGAATAAATCCAACTTACATAAGACTTTTTGGCCATGTAAACCAGGATTACAGGCCACCACCAATCCACCCGTCAATGGTGTCCTCTCAAGCCGATCACAATCTAGCCATATATGATCCGTCTCTACTCTCTCATGTTCCATCATGTACTATCTGTTTTGTTGCTGTTTAGTCCGTTGATTAATTACATTTTCACATGAACAGCCTCGAAAGATATGCTTTCTCACTAGAATTGAATGTTTGCTTCAACTCGCTTGAATCAAGCCAAGCGTCACTGATATGTCACTTGATTCTCTCTCTCTCTCTCTCTCTCTTTTTTTTTTAAGCTCAACTTTTTGGTGAACTTTTTCTCTTTCTCAACTCCCACAGTAATTTCAAGCCACCCACACTAATGTGGATAAGTGGATAAGTGTAAGTGTTCAGTATTCAAATCATGTGCATGTGAGTCCATCATCACTGGGCTCAGAGAAAGGCTAAATAGCTGAAGAGAGAGAGAGAGAGAGAGAGAGAGAGAGAGAAATTCTGTAAGATTAACGAATAGCTCGAATTTCGGTTCACTTCCCGCTCAGTTTCATTTTGGAACGTTAGAACGTGTTGTTAAGGTAAGATAATGAAGAGAGAGAGAGAGAGAGAGGGAGAGAGAGAGAGATAAATTCATTTATTATTCATGGAATCTTTCATTTGGAGTCACCATCAGGTCGATGAGTTGAGGGAGACTAATTTGGTGTGATTTTTTAGTCTATATTAATTAAAAGAGTTAATATTTTGGAAACATTTTGACATTTTGCCTCAAAATCTTTCATCAAGATAAGAAACATTTACGAAAAAAGACGCAATCTTCTAGAACTTCTCCTCTTCCATCTATCTCGTTAAATACTCTGTTTCTGATTCTATCTGTTCAAACGTATCAATGCTTCTCTTTCCGCTACTTAACTGCATCATCTTTCTTTCTCTCTCCCTCTCTCTCTGCATTTCTCAATACTATTCCATTCAAGTGAATCTAAAATATTGACTGTTAACTTGAATGTTGGTACGCACATTTTTCCCTGCTACTACCTAAATTGTACAAATAAATCTGGATTGCTCACCAAACACAATAATTATGGCCTCAAATATGACCACATTATACTCAGAAATTTGCCATTAAAAAGAGGGAATAACAGTTAAGATGATCCAAGCTCATGATTCCTTACACCTTGGAGCCACCATATATCTATCAATAAAAATTGTGCTTGCCCAAATACTCCTCTCTCTCTCTCTCTCTCTCTCTCTCTCTCTCTCTCTCTCTCTC
>QZCP01000555.1:9164-21103 GCA_003956705.1 Brevipalpus yothersi | reverse complement strand
CTCTCTCTCTCTCTCTCTCTCTCTCTCTCTCTCTCTCTCTCTCTCTCTCTCTCTTGATCCAACAGTTAAGAGAGGAGAGAAGGAAGAGGAAAGCTTGTGAAGTAAGTTTTTTTTGTTCATTTTCTCTTTCTCTCTCTCTCTTCCCACTATCAAGCCCTCCATTGAGATTATCTATCTTGCGCTTATGATAGCGAAAATAGAAGGAGAGAGCAAGGAAACGTCAAGTTGCTCCGGAATATCAGTGTAGATATATGGAGATGATCTCTTTTTCCTTCTAGGAGTTCGCTTTTCTTCAACACACACATATATACACAATCGTACACACAATACTTGAGAGAAAATCACAGAGAGAAAGAAAGAAAGAGAGAGACTCCCCACATCTTCCATTGTGAATATGCACTCTACTTGGACTGCTTATATTTTTCTTCCTTGAAAATCTTGGAAGTCAAGTTGAGTCACAACAATCGATGGATAACGGAGAGAGTCATTCTTCAAGGCGCTTGAGCGGAATAATAAGATGAAGAGAACGCAATGAGAGCCCAATATTATGACACTAACCTTTTTTTTTCTCTTTCTCTCTCTCTCTCAACCTCATAAATCGGTATCAATATTGTTCAAAATTTGGTACATTAACACCAGACTATATTGGATAATCAGGCGGAAAATGTCCATCGATTATGGAAAGTCATTGAGAAATGAGAGAGAGAGAGAGAGAGAGAGAGAGAGAGAGAGAGAGAGAGAGAGAGAGAGAGAGAGAGAGAGAAGATTTCATATGGAGGCGCGTAAGGTAAGCCCAAATTAAAGTCGACGATTACAAAAGAGGCCTAGTGTATTTGACCATGTTTTTTTTCTTCTTCACTTCAAAGTGTATATATGTATACACATTCATGTAAGTAATAATGATTCCAAGTAGAACTTATTCACCATGCCAATATCATCACGAGGACTTATGATGGGACACAAAATCCTTCTCCTCAAGCTCTCTACAGCATATATACACACACTGTGATTGCACTTTATCGACGTTTAGATGGGCTTTCCTCTGGGCTCATAAAGTCTGAGTACTTGTGTGTGTATATATATATCTATATGTGAAAAACTAGTGGGAGTTTGAGCCTGGAGGCATTTCAATTGAAGCACGAGATTAGATGATGAGAATAAAGAATCAAACCCGAGAGAGGAGAAAAAGTAAGCGAGAGAGAGAGAAAGAAAAAGAAAGAGGATCCAAAAGATAAGCATATATTGATATCTATGTGTATGTGTGTGCGTGTATTTATATATGTTCAATGGATTCAATATATTTATATATTTATATATATAGTTGGAGAACACGGAAGAGCGTTCGAAAAAAAAGCCAAAAATTTTATAGCCTCTGGACAAAGGCAATGAAAAGCAATGTTTTTTGGATTGCGCAATTCAATGTAGGATGTTTATTAAGGAATCGCAATGCGTCTTAACTTTACCAAATTATGATCGCCGCTTCTCATCACTTCAAAGTGAGAGGAAAAGAGAGAGAGAGAGGAGAGAGAGGAGAGAAAAGAAAAGAGAGATGAGAAGGGCTTTGGGAGGATGATCGGGAAGAGAGAAGAAAAGGAAGAGAGGAGAAGGTGAAGAAAGAGAGGGAGGAAGAGAAGGAAGAGAAGGAGGTGGTGGCGGTGGTGTTAAGGGAAATATGGTTGAAGGGAAAAGGATTAAAAGTGGACCTTGGACCACTCACAATAATCATCAAATCATTGAATTGGAATAAGATACATTTGGAAATAGAGAGAGAGCAAAAGGTGGATTATTTGCTGGATGATGAGAATGATGAATAGATGTTGGTGATGGTGTCTGATGATTGATGGATGAAGATGAATTTGGTGTCTTATGAACCGATCGTACAGCTTCCTTTTTTTCACACTTGAATCTTTTTTGACGCCTAAGGTAGCAACCGTTTTCAAACATATTACCCGATTCGGGATGTAGTGTCCAAAAGGAACCCTTTCCGGGCTTATCGGGGGTTCGAGGCACCTTCAGAAAACAGTCATTGAAACTGAGTGAATGGCGTATAGAGTTTTGCCAACGTTGTTGATTGGAACGATAGTATGGAAATAAATCCATAATGAATTGATATATTTCACTGAGTGTGAGCATTTTGCTTGGCGATTGTTGTATGGCCATGGTGATGAGGCTTATGTACGAGTAAGGCGGTTTGGCGTGTGTGTAACTGCGACGATATTGTTTTGAGCCTTCGGAACGAGCTCGACTTAAAAGCATATTCGTATCATTCAATGATGACGATGAATTGGACAAAGCTCCATTTAAGCTTCCCGCTGTGGTTGTGGTGGTTGATAAATTACCAGTAACATGATGATGACTTGAGCCCAATATTACACTGGATGCTGACAAGCCACCGGATCCATGGTGATGATCATCAGGTAAGGATGACAAAACACTAGCCGTCAGTCCACTTGACGCTATCGATATACTATTTTCCACACTTGGCTTAATGTCCACTGAATTATTGGCACCTCGAGGTCCAGAATTATTATTATTACTATTGTTTCCACCGCTTGATGAACACTTGTTGTTGGAATCGTTCCCGGTCACACTGGAAGTGTTGGTATTATTATTATTATTATCATTTGGATTTGAATTTTCGGATGAATTAACACTGCTTCCCCCTCCACCACCACCACCGTTGGCACTGCCATTGGGCCCCGAATTATTGGCCCCACCGCAAGTGTTTCCACTGGAATCGACTGGAGATGAGGCAAGAGCCAGTGAAGAAGATGGAGATGCACACTGGTTGGTGTAATACTGATGGTGATGTTGGGATGAATAGGCCACTGCCGCAGCGGCCGGTGATAAACTTGCGACACTGTGTTGATGGTGAGCATAGTGGGGATGATGGTGGTGATTGTATGAAAAATGTGCCCCCACAGCAACCGCACCGTGTTGATGATGCGGATGATGGGGAAGTTGATGATGATTGTGGTAAGGAAAATGAGCGGCTGCAGCCACAGCGGCACTGTTGGGTGTCACTAGTCCATTGGTTTGCGATGCTTGGTAAAAATCGGTAATATAATTACCAGGAAAATAAGTATCACTTGGAGGAAATTTTGGGTCAGTAGCGGCCGTATAGCCGCTTGACGGACCTGGATACACCGCAAACGAACTCATCACCATTGATTTAGAAAGATGAACTGGATAGGAAATGAGCTCGCAACGACGCTGCCCAAACGCTTCCATCACAGCAGCTCATCGGTACCGCCTACCAATACAATTAGCATACCACGTGACTATACTATTAGCCAATCAGCTTCCACTGGAGGCAGGAACTTATACTTTGCCAATGCAGCTTGAGCTGTGTGATGAGAGAGAGAAAGAGAAAAAGAATCAACTGCTTTCATTGCGAAAGAAGCTCTCTCTCACTTGCTCTCTCTCATTTCTCTCTTTTCTCTTTCTTGTCTCTCTCTCTCATCTCTCTCTGTACTCTCTCTCTCTCTCTCTCTCTCTCTCTCTCTCTCTCTCCGTTTTTAGCTTCCTCTCTGTAT
Source organism: Brevipalpus yothersi (assembly GCA_003956705.1). Taxonomy (NCBI): domain Eukaryota; kingdom Metazoa; phylum Arthropoda; class Arachnida; order Trombidiformes; family Tenuipalpidae; genus Brevipalpus; species Brevipalpus yothersi. Next base: position 17,567 of record QZCP01000555.1, on the reverse strand, counting down.
GTGACCTCTCTCTCTCTCTCTCTCTCTTTCTCTGTTTTCTCTTATGATTCTTCATATCTTTCCACATCTTGATGTAGTATTTCGTTTATGATGATGCCTTGTTGCTCTCTTCATTTGACTATTCATTGCCATGGTGAACAATTTTTTTCCATATTATAATGCATGAGGATTTTTTCTTTTCTCTCTCTCTTCTTCTCTTGTTTTTTACTGATCAACTTGATCTGTCTTGATCAGTCATTTTCTTTCTTGTATGAAGAGACAAAACGGAAAGAGGCAAGTTTGTCACTGAAAAGAGGAATAAAGTATAAAGAGAATCAGAAACAGAACACAACAGATTATGATGGAAACGAATTTTTCGGTGAGAATAATGTGAGCACAGTTTATTTAAGCAAATGCGCACGACATCCTTCCTCATTCGATGGACCTTCCAAGACTCTATGTTCTGAAACCCATCGAATATATACGTATGTGTGTGTGTGTGCGGTCCTCGCCTCCATTGACGCACTCATAGAGTTTCTCTTCTCTCTCTCCCGTTTGATTCAGAGTCATCTTTCTGTTTACTCTAGCTTCGATATTCTCTTCCCTCTCTCTCTCTCTCTCTCTCTCTCTCTCTCTCTCTCTCTCTCTTCATGAGAGAGAATATCTTCCTCTCTTTCCCTCTTCTTTTCAGCTCATTTTGCTCTCTCTCTCTCTCTTCGATTTTTCCTCATTCACCCTCTCCACACACACATCGTTCTGCACCTTGTTTATTCATTGATCCATTAGGAACGAGATTCTATACCCAATCTTGAAATAGACAGGATGAAGAAGACTAGAGGGAGAGAGAGAGAGAGAGAGAGAGAGAGAGAGAGAGAGAGGCGAAAACAGAGGGTCAAAGAGGAAAGAGACACTCGGTAGAGACCACAAAACATCGAAGTGACCTGAGTCAAGAGTGGAATGTTCGGTCCGAAATCATATTTGAATTTCCCACGTTTCTATCATTTTTTTCCTATCCAATTCATCAAAAGTTTTTCAATGTTCAAACGTGGCTTGTTTTTCGATTCTTCTTGGTGTGTGAGAAGGAAGAGAGAGAAAAAGAGAGAGAGAACTTTTTTTCTTTCTCCTATCATCTTGTGCCACCCCAACACCATTCAACGATGGCCAATGGATGGAATTATTCACACAGAAGCATCAGAAAGGCATTCATAGAAGCATGAGTTGATGAAACCAGAATAAGCTATTGGTGCTCATGAAATGGGAAAGGAAGAGAGAGAGAGAACAAAATTGTGTGAGTGAGTAGATGTGGATGTGGATGAAGTGATTCGCCAAAGTCGCCGGGGGATGTGATGATGTGATGATGGTGAGCTTTCGCTGGGATGCTCTTCATGACGAGAAAACTCCATTTCTTCTGTCAACAATCCTCTTTCCATCATCTTCATCTCTTATTTTTCGCTTCACTCTTATTCTCTGATTCAGCTTACCATCCTTCTCTGTCTGTCTCTCTCTCTCTCTCTCTCTCTCTCTCTCTCTCTCTCGAGTCCCTTTTACCAGCGAAAAATTGTTCTCCATGTCTCTTTTTCTTTCTCCGGAAGAAATGTTCATTCATCTGCTTTCGTCTAAAGTATTCCATCTACTCGACCATCATGATAGCCATACAAAATCCATATATATATGTATTCCACACCTCCACGAAAATAAGTTCTCACAACATTGGCTAAACCTTGGTGTGTGTGCGTGTGATTGAATATGTGTGTATTCAGCTAGTTTGTCCCTCGTTTTTGTTGATTTCAAACATCACTCATAGTCAAAAGGAGTCGAAGAAAAAAGTTCATTGATCCAGCATATGAGGAGAGAGATTGTCTCCTCATCTTTATCGTTCATCATCACTAATATTCTCTCCACTATTTCACTCTTTATCCACAGCTAGTTTCACTATTACTTTTGTCTCTCTCTCTCTCTCTCTCTCTCTCTCTCTCTCATACACACACACACACATGCTCTCCTCTTCAGCCCCTCATTTGCATTCACCAAAATCTTAATCAGATAATTGAATTCATTTTCCAGCTTCTCTGGAGATAGATAGAAGAGAGAGAGAGAGAGAGAGAGAGAGAGAGAGAGAGAGAAAGAAAGAGAGAGAGAGAGAGAGCTAACTGAACTGCGGGCTGAAAGAGAAAAGCTCAATTCATCGCCGCCATCCAGAAAGCAAGACCGTTGATCTTCCTTTTTCTCTCTTTCTCTCTTCCTCTTTCTTTTTCTCTCTTCTTCTTGAATCATTATAGGCCTGCTTTTCTGCCATAATCCGATTGGATTTTATGCCGGAAGTCCTATAACAACCCACAGCAAAAAGAGGAATCCATGAGAAGAAAGGCGAAAGAAAACCTTAAGCGTTCTGTTGGATAACAGTCAAACTAATTTTCTCTCCAATACAATTTGATTGAATCCATCAATGAAGGAAATTGATTCTCTATTGTTTTCAGATGATGATCGAGTAAAATAAAATAACATCATTCATCTTATCCACCGCATTCTTCCTCCTCAATCTCATCATCAAGCGATACTTTCCTTTCATCAACTATTCCTCTAAACAATTCCGTATAGTTTTTGTGATATCCAATTGCTTTTGTTCTATATTTACAGAAACAAAATCATCCATAGTGTTACGCAATTGTCGGATTCTTGCACAAAAATTTTGGACGAAAGAATTGTAATTCGTCTCTGCTTTTTGTTTGGGGTTTTCTCTTTTTCCCATAAATTCTCCATCATTCGAAGTACATCAGTAGTGCATCTACCTAGCTGAGATTGCGTTGAATCTTGGTGATTTTTTTCAAATAATAATTCCAGTTTTGACCATATGAGATCTAATTAAAGAACAAAAATCATGAAAAACTGTTCGAATGAAGATTATCGGTACTCCTTTTAAAAGTATATTTCTTGCATAAATTCTACAGAGTGGCTGCGAATGGACTGCTCATTGATGTGCATGGATGTTTGCATTTGTTTCCCAATTTTCATTTGAATCTGGGAAAAACAGTAAAAACACAATAGTTAAAAAAGATTCTTGTCGACAAGGTTGCTTACTGTTCAAAAAATCTGCTTCATGTTTGAATTTTAATGCCAAATCTCGGCTATCTTGTTGCATGAGCATTCAATTGAATTTGGAAAATAAATTTGCATAAAAAAGTGTCCAACTTGATTACATTTAGTCACAATTCGATTTATCAGAGTGAATCAAAGTGAATGGAAAAAGGAAGAGTGGAAAAAAATTCGCCCAATAGGAGAGAGAGAGAGAGAGAGAGAGAGAGAGAGAGAGAAAGAAAGAAAGAAAGAAAGAAATAGGAATAGATCATCGATACTAACCCATGTCACAGAGTCAACAATAAAAAAAGAGACTCTAGATGTTAGGGAAAGAGACAGAGTTAGATTTGAAATCATCTAGAATACAGAACAAGCTTGAATACTGATTCTGGAGGAATACTTTTTTTCGTATAAAGAATCAACTTGATAACTGGCAAGAAACTAAACAAGCAAAGCCATGAAACTTGGATATCAATTCAATATCATCTCTCTCTCTCTTTCTCTCTTTCTCTCTCTCTCTCTATCGTACTACCTCTGTAGTATACGAGCAAGAATGTATCATGATACATATGTGCATATGTATATTTCAAATTCATGAACAAAAAGGTTTCATGTTAACAATGGTCTAGAATACAGAATCATATTTTTGCTTCACTTTCAAGAAGATAGTCATCATGATATAAAATTCATCTCATGAATATCAACAAAAAGAGAGAAAAAGAGGAGAAGAATTGAAATTCTGTATCACGTCTGAGAGCACTGATGCTATGGATCTAGTATAGTGGAATAAAAATTTGATATTCACAAATGATAACAAGATGGCCATGTAGACCATGTAATGGCGTGTGTATTCCCTTGATATCATCAGGAAAAGAAGCTATAGAATTGATTCCAAGCCCACCAAAACATATTTGTGCCCAATTTCTCATCAAAAATTTTGTCTTCTTTTTTCTCATTCCAACAATTCATGGTTTATACTCGTTTCCTGTCCTCTTCACACACTCACATAGACACACACACACACACACACACGCACAGAGACCGGGTAAGCAGTGGGCAAAACGGCCCTCACTGCAATATTTACCCTAGGATCTTGATTTTAGTTGGGAAAACGATGTTTGCTCTTCGAGTCAAGCAAGCTCTTCGATCAAGGCACGGCAAATGATATCGAAAAAGCTGAAGAGAGAGAGAGAAGAGGAAAAACGGCTTGAAAATGAGCAATAGCGAATAGAGAGGGGCAATAGAGAGAGAGAGAGACAGAGAAAGAGAGTCATCCAATTGAGGAGCAAAAATCAGTGGCAGAAGTATTTGCTCGAACTAAGAGTGGCCTGTGGACCTACTTGGCCATGGACCTATTTCGACCGATGGATGTACACTCTGTCTCTCTCTCTCTCCACTGTGGTCTACTTGGCCACGTACACTATATGTGTGTGTGTGTGTGTATACGAACGCTTGCGAGGCCATATGGGACGGGTATTCATATTCTCATAATCCTCTGGACTCGTGTTATCACATGAAACGTTCCTGCGAAAAGTCAGTCTCCGGTTTACCACAGATCGTCAGCTCAATTCGTCTTCTTATTCGTTTCTCTCTCTCTCTCTCTCTTTCGATAAGAGATATGACTTTCTTTCTCACTTGCAAATCTTAAGGTGAACTGTCAAGATACTCATTTATCAGTCTTAAGGCTCAAGGTATGACTGTATGGTTTGTAAAGGAATCGTCTTAGAGAGGTATGGAATAACAAAGCAGAGAGATGCCCAAAAAAGATAGCGGTTTCCAATTTGGTCATGTTTTTCCGTCTTAAACGGGTGCAAAAATCCTCTGGTAAGAAGTAGTCCCCCAAAATCTCTTTCACACTTGGACCACTTGTTCTGATCGACCTTTATTTGTCCTGTGCCTGAGATTCTTTTTTCATTTCCAAGAACACACATAGAGAATATATTCACACACACATCAATACCACACTATTACCTTTTATTCCTTCCGATTTGTGTGTGTATATGCATATATGTTCTTGTGACTTCTTAATCTCTCTTATGGTCAATTTTCAAATGCTTATCCCACCACAGTAAAAGATTGACCACCTACTGAGTTGACCGGAACCGGAATTGGAAAGTCAAAAAAAGAAAGGTAATAAAAATTTTTCTTCTTTCAAAGAGAAACATTATGGCATTCTTATTTTTTTTTCGAGGTTCATCATTGAATGTAGGGCATCAGATCAGGCAAGTTATTTGATTAGGTGGAGGTGATGAGAGAGAAAGAGAGAGAGAAGAAAAAAAGAGTACTCAAACTTTTGCACAGACTGGTGTGTGTGTGTATGTATATATACACTGCATACATGTTGTCTGGGACAATATTTGAGTCAAATAAACCTCTAGTCTTCATCACCATTGATAAAAATTTGCATCAGATTTGTAATAGGAATGAGATAAAGAGATGGGAAAGTGAGAGAAAAAGAGAGAGAGAGAGAGAGAGAGATGAAGAGAAAGAGAAATCAGAGGAGTGAGAAAGTCTAGTGAACTTTGAGAGAGAGATCTCACTCAACTTGATTCAGTGGATGATCTTTTTTGATAAACACACATACACATGAGCATCTTGCTACATACACACACACACATACAACACCCAAGAGCAAATAAAGTGTTTACTGATAGTGTGAACATATATACACACTTTCGGACGATATATATACTCATGGTATTCTTTTTTTGGTTACCACAATTGAAGCCCCATTCCAGTGGCTTTTGCTGATTTATCAAGCCGTGTGATAATTATTTACTCTTCTGGTTTACTGGTATAGTGTGGATATATATTTGTGTGTGTGTGTGTGGGTTTCGTCATGATAGAACCCAGATCAAAGGAATCATGATAATTGCTTTGTATCACTGTTAAATGAGGTAAGAATGAGGCTCGTACATCTCAATCAGCTTACGATAAATGGGCAAATATTGATCAAAATCATCTCACTGGTCAATATCAGGCCAAATATTTTCACTTAAATCAGAGTAAATTTACTCTCAAAATATTTATTCCACCACGATTATGATGGGGCTGAGTTTGTATATGTATATATATACATGTGTGTGTGTGCATGAAGTGGAGGAGGAGAAGAAGGTGGAGGAATGTTGAGTGGTGTTGAAATGCCATAAAAGTCAGGAACCAAATTCCTATGGATAACGGTACATGGAATCTTAAGCACGCATATTTTTATTATCAGCATTTTTATTTCTTTCACCTTGCTTCTCTCTCAAACTACACTTGATGTATTATTCTAGCTTATTCCAATCTTATATTATATGTGCTCCATGAAAAGAGAGAGAGAGAGAGAATTCAGCTAATGAAGACAAGTCACTCTTCCAACAGCTTTAATATTCAAACAACTTTAATTAGCATCAAGTAGTTTGGCAATGAGTTGTAAAGGATTCAAGTGAGCATTAGCCAGTAAAGAACTGAAAAATTGAAATTAATAATAATTTGGAATTAATCGGATAGATTCATGATGATTCTTCACCTGATAGGGAAAGCATCAGAGGAAGCTCATTGAACGAAAAAATTCCATCTCAATATCATCGATATCAATAATATCAATAATTAGTTCAATCAGATAAAAAACAAGCAAAGCAATCTATAATTAAGGAAAAGATGCTAGGGAATCGGTGAAACCAATTGACCATCACAATTGGATTCATATTTGGACACAGTTTCGGGGAAGAATGAGAAATGAGACTGAACTGAATGATATCTATGTTTACACTTGTATGAATATCAAAATTTGATAGTTTCACATGAATCATCAGATATGAACAAACGATTCATGGAAGAAAGATGCATCAAGTACACGTATGTTACGTCTCGAAGAATTGAATTTCGGGCAATTGTTCTTAATTTTTCTTCCCTTTTCCTATTTTTATTCCTCCTTTTCCCATCTCTTCTCATCACTTCCACCATCAGACTCAGCATCATCGGTTGAACTTTTCTCTTTCTCTCTCTCTTCTCTCTCTCTTCTTCCCCTCCTCATCAACGGTGTGCAAACAAACACACACACACACAAACACACTAGATGGATGGATGGAATAAAATTGAATTTGATGTGATGTGATGAAAATGGTTACAAAAGAGCACGTCGAGAAAAAAGTAAGACCTGAAAGAGAGTGTTGAAAGGTTAGCTGTGAAATTGATGGTCTTGTCGAGAGAGAGAATCAAGAGAATCAAGAGGAGAAGAAAGAAAAACTGTTTGCCACTGTTAAAATCATTTTGATCAAAAAACAAGTGAAAAAAAGCAAAAGCTAGATAGATCAAAGGTATTATCACAAATGCAGGCTAGCGGCTATTCGTTGGAATCAGTAAAAAAAATACACACACGTTTACTATTGATTGAACATGATGTTCAATGGATCCTCAATGATTCTTTCAATTCCTCTCTTTCTCTCTCTCTTTCTTTTTCATTCTTTCTTTATCATCAATGAAAAATAGCTATAATCTTGGGGCTCTTTTAAGCTTCATCAAAGTTTCCAAGCCCCCGAAAAAAAGTGAACTTCACTTTCACCACTGGCCAATATGGTTGATGAAGAGTCCATTTAAACTATCCACTCAATGAACGTAAACCAAAGATTTCGGATGTATGGTGGAGGAAGAAGAATTTTTCTCTCAACATATCGCTCAATCATCAACTTATATACTGAACTTTTCTCTTCTCTCTCTCTTTCGCTCATTCTTCTTTTTTCTCCATTCTTTTTCAGCCAAAATTTCCACCACTTCCTATGGACATGGCTGGCCACTTTCATACACACACACACACACAAGTGCTTGAGGTGGCCGCCGATAATCGCCTCTCTTCGCTCATCAGTCAGGGTCAAGTATGAAGAGGAAGAGAGAGAGAGAGAGAGAGAGGGGAAAAAGTCCGCGAAGAATATGGCATCAAGAGGCATCAATAAAGGTAGCCAGCAAGCTTTTCTTGGCCCATCGTGCTGGAGCAGTAGAAGTAAGTTTGAGCTGCTAAATGGTTGTGACAAGCTGGATGAAGAGGAATATATATATGTATGCATGAACAATAAGGCAGAGGATGGATGATGAAGGTGAAGCCAAGTGGGAGAGAAAAAGAAAGAAGAAAATAGCAAGTGAATGAATGATTTTATTGAAATACAAGTGTATGTGTATGTGTGAGAGAGAGCAAAAAAAACTGAACGAATTGAGCATAACAGACTGGTTGGACTTGCTTTTTTTGCTTTGTCTCCACGAATTATTATTATTATTTATATTGAGAGATATGAAAAATGATTGCCAAAAAGATGAGCTTCTCGAGCTGCAAATCTCTCTCTCTCTCTCTCTCTCTCTCTCTCTCTCTCTCTC
>QZCP01000554.1:0-21181 GCA_003956705.1 Brevipalpus yothersi | reverse complement strand
AAGGTTCTTTTTACTTTTCGAAACTTCCTTCAAGATTTTCCTGGAAAAGTCGCATCAAATATACCATGTATTACTATAAGAGAGTCCCATATGATTTGCCATAGATGGCGCGCAATACACTCTCCACTCACAAGTGTGATCTTTTGACCTTTAGTCTTTGCTCTCTAGCATACTCTCTATAAAAATGCCCCGAACTGTCAAGAACTACCGTCAAAGACCACTGTCAAAATCACTGTCATACAGTCTCCCTAAGAGTTCGGACACCATTCAGTGAAGGAAAACCAAATCGAATGCAATGTTGAAACGGGCATTTTTTTCTCTGCTGCTTTATATGGAAAATGAGAAAAATTGTTCTCAACATAAAAACCATTTCTTTAAGATTCATGAGTTTTGATTGAGTTCGGCTTCCTCCCGTTTTCCTTTGACCTTAGGCTCCAGCTCTCTTCTAATTGCACATGCTGGAGCTATCCTTGCTTTACCCGACCATTCATATGTGTTTTGAGATCGTAAATTCTGCCAGGACGAGAAACGCAGGTACAATATGGACATTGATACTGCCTCTTACCATGCGTTTCGCTCCTATGCTTTGTCTTCCCGAGGATCATTATAATTAGGATACTTCATGAAATCTTCCCAAGAATATTCTTTCAACTCCTCATTCCCTGTATCCACATTTCACATGGGTATACCATACTTCCAAGAAAAATGATCCAATGTCCTCAGCTTTCCCATCCTCAAGCCTCACGAATCCATGAAACTTAGCGGGCCAATCAGTATCCTCATCACGTACCCCAATAGCTCGTTCCTGGAATGGAATGAAATAAGAAGAAAGATAGGAGAAAAAGATAATCATTAACAAAAGTTCGGAATAAATCATGAAAGAAGCGATGCAAACTTTCCTCACTCTCTCAATTATAGTGGTATTCACTCTATTGCTCAGAGTTCGTGGATTGTTACTCCTTTGATCTGACATGGGTTTATCACGAACAACTCTGAGAGAATGATAAGTTCTACCATCTATGACTTAGGCCGTTGCCATTCTTGCCATTGTGATGTCTGGGGAATGAGATCACAAGAAGAGGTCTCGGGTTTAGATACTCCTCTTTCCCATTGATGATGACCCATGACCCCTCCTCCATTGGAGACTGGTCAGATCAAATGGCCTTGACTCATCTCATATCATTGATAGTCACTCGAAGGCTAAATCCTCATCAAATGATATGAGTCATTGTCTTCTTAGGGCCCAAATAAGTGACTCATTTCTCTTCAAAAAATTTCGATAGCGCGCTCAGACAGTCCGCTGACAGCGGCAACTAGTTTATTGCCGAAAAATTGTTCATCTCATTAATTCCAGTTGAAAGAATAGTTTTCAGATAGATGAGTAATCAGAGTAACATACATCTAGGAATTTAATGTATGCTATCCTGAATTGAATCCAACTTCCTATAAGCATCTCACTACCTAAGATTATTGAGATTAAACCACCTCAAGCACGAACCGATCCCTAGGTTGGATTTTTCAATAAAGAACAGTAGCCAAAAAGGCCATTTTCGGCCCCTGCCCAAAGAAGTTTCAAAATTGTCTCATCTTATCCATTTTTCGATAAGAAACACATACGCTTATTGAAGAGCAAAGACAGAGCCACTAGTGCAGTTCTTCCAGCTCACTACTCGGGCTCTCCAGCTGGTGTTGGCTGAGGTTTCCCAGTTAGAAGCTATCGGAGCTCCACGAGAGAAGGGAAATCATTTCGTGCAACTGAAGGCATCTCAGATGATTCAGGTAGAGATTCACTACCGGTGGTGTTTTGTGGTAAGTCTTGGTCTATTTGCAGCCAACTAAATTGAAATATCTTGTTTTGGGACAAAAAATCACTTTCATATGACAAGAGCCGAAATGGAACTTAGCAACAACCTATGAATAGCGCCTTTCATCAGAGCCATGCGCTCCTACATGCCTGCTCCCAAGAGGTGAGCTGGAAGAACTGCACTAGTGGCTCTGTCTTTGCTCTTCATTAGGCGTATGTGAGTTAATAATTGATGATTTAGAAATTGAAACATCTCTGAGCTGTTATTCGAGTTATCCAAAATGCAGATTACGAGTTTGTTCATGTGTACTAGCCAATTTCGCATATTCTCATCACTACAGCCAATTGATGAGACTTTTTCCTATAACTCAAACCCCTCCCCACGTAGAAAGTTGGAACATTGTATGGGGTTTATCACGATCATATCTATAGATTGTGCAAGTTTGATGATGGAGTATTGCCTAGTTTTGGAGATAGAGTCTTTTCAATGCTGAAAGATATGTTATCTCAAAATTTTCTATATTAAAGCTTCAAAAATGCTCGAATCTTATATTTTTGTATTCAAAGATCATGAAACAGTATTCATTATCAGAAAACTAAGTTTCGAGGGAATCGGATGAAGTTGAGATATTCTGAGAGTCGAACAGATAATCAGGACGTAAGCACTCTTATCTCAGGGAGAGGAAGAGCTAGAGAGTTGAAAACTTCACCATCGTGTTCCTTATCAAAAAATAGATAAGATGAGACAATTTTGAAACTTCTTTGGACAAGGGCCAGAATGGCTACTCTTCTTTTCAGATCATTATAATTTTGGAGAAGTTCAGATAGATATGATAAACCGAATTGACCAGTATCTCAGCCACAAAATTGACATTTTGTATAGTGAGATAGAGTTTTCCTCTCTTCTTCTCTTGTCTACTTCTGTTACCTTCATCTGAAATATTTTCTCCATTTCTACGTGAGTCTGATCATTTCTTCATTTATATTGGCTTTCAAAGGATGAGCGAGTCAATTCACTGTCATAAAACTGATAATTCCAATTCATAGACACCATTCTTCAATTCCCACTCGAACCTTATGCTCCAACTTTCTTTTGCTTTTCTTCATCAGATTTGGAGCTGATATATTCATATCAGTAGGTCAAAGCATCAAAATTCATCTCCTTTGGATGCAACCACCAAGCTGCCACTTCGTAATGCTAATCATCATGGGCTTATTGCTTGCTGCTAGCATAATGGTAGCTGCTCCGAAGAGGCCCCATGTTTCTAATTACTCTGATATCCCTAAGGAGGAGAGATATCATCCACTCCACTGCACTGTTCTTATAATTTTTTGAAGTTTCTGAGCCGAAGAGATTTTTTTTCATAATCATTAGTATATAACTAGGTGCCACTGAGAGCAGGCTGTCTGAGTGAGCTATTGGAATTCTTGGAAAAGATAGTCACTTATTTGGGCACTCGAATGACCATGACTCATATTATTCGAAATAAGGATTTAGCCTTTGAGTGACTATCACTGATATGAAATGAGTCAGGGTCACTTGATATAGCCTTTTAGTGACCATGACTAATATGATATGAGTCAAGGTCATTTGATCTGACCAGTCTTCAAAGGAGGGGTCAGGGGTCATTATCAATGGGGAAAATGAGTATATAAACCCGAGACTTTTTCTTGTGATCTCATTCATTTCTCGAGCATCACAATGGCAAAAACTGCGAGGACCACACTCATCAATGGTGGGCCATATCCTCCTCTAAGAGTTGCCTCTGGAAAGAGGATAGATGAGCGAAGTAGCGATCCCCGAACCTCGAGCAATAGAGGGAATACCACAATAATTGGGAGAGTAAGAGTAAGTTCGCGTCACTTCCATTATGATTTGTTCTAAATTTTTGTTAATGATTATTTTTTTCTCATTTTTTTCTTGTTTTCTTCATTCCGGGAACAGACCGTTAGAGTAAGCAAGGACGATACCGATTGGCCAGCAAAGATTCATATTTTTGTTAGGCTCGAGGATGGAAGAGTGGAAGCCATTGGATCATTCCCCGGGAAATATCGCATACCCATGTGGGATGTGGATCCAGGGGAAGCAGAATTGAAGGAATATCTTCGTGAGGATGCCATGAAGTATCCTACCATTGATGAGCCTCGGAAGGAAACGAAGAGTAGGAGGCAAACACATGGTAAGAGGCAATATCAATGCCCATATTGTACCTGTGTTTTTCGTCCTGGTGGAATCTCGGATGTCAAAACACATATGGATGGTTGGCCAAAGGAAAATAGAGCTCCAGCATGCGGGATTAGAAAAAAGCTGAAACCAATGATCAATGGGAAATGGAAGGAAGCCAAACTCAAGCCCATACTTATGAATTCTAAATAAATAGATTTTTTAATAATTATAACTTTTTGTATTCCCCCTAAAAAGAGGCAAAGAATAAAATGCCCCATTTCAACATTGCACTAAATTTGAATATCTGATTTTTGTCTGAACCCAGTGAAGACTCCCTGGGGACAAAAATTGCACTCTTTGTAACTTTATTTTCCCCTAGAAGCAGTTGTTCGATCTTCATGAAAATTTTGTATATGAGGCCTGTATCATCTCAAGTTGTGCACCAAGCTTACTGTCTCGAAAAATTCAGTCCCAAAAAAAAAGTTATGAAGTTTTTAATTTAACATGGGATTCCCCATAGAGGATGGTGCTAACATTCGGACTTGGAAAAATTTTCAAAAATTTCCAAAAATTTTTCCTCAAGGCATGGCTTGATACACCTCAAATTCACTCGGTACACACAACTATCCACATGAGAATGTATACAATGATGGTCGTTTATGGTTTTGAAGAAAAAAATTTGAAGACTCCCTGGGGGAGAAATTTCACCGTTTTGCGATTCAGTCTTCCCCTAGAAGCAGTTGTTTGATCTCTATGGAATTTTGCATATGAGTTATGTTTCATCTGAATTTGTGCATCACGTTTTTTGTTTTAAAAAATTCGGTCTCAAAAAAAGTTATAGAGTTTCTAATTTAACATGGGATTCCCCATAGGAGGATTTTGCTAATTGTTTCAGACCTATGCAATCAAGCAGAAGGTTAGTTGAGTCTTGGTTATTGACAGAATTAATGCCTGAAAACACTGGAGCTACCAGATATAGGTTAGGTCACGTCATGGATACGGGCCGTAGCCCATACCCACGTGGAACAAAGCCATCGAACATTGGTTAGGTCACGTCGTGACAATGGGTCTGAGCCCATGCCTTCTAATGTTATGTTATGTTGGGATAGGTTAGGTTTTTTTTTTTTTTTTTTTTTTTTTTTTTTAAGGGGTGTATTAATACTGTTTATTCTTGATTTGTTGACTCATTATATACTTAACAATGTAAGTTGGAGTAGGTGCCATCCGCGGCTCTGCTTTTGACCCCTTTTATCTGGGGTAAAGTATTGAGAGATATATAAGGGGATATAACTATCGACCCTATCTATTGACATCGAGATTCCATCTGTTGACTATAGGTGTCATCAGATGTCCTGGCTAAACATATATATAAAATGGGGGTTCAATATGGGTACCTGGGTCTATGGACTGTTGACCGCAGGTTTACAGAAGGCAGAGTTGTGACATAGCAAAAATGCATATATAAAATCACAAGTGAAAACAGTATTAGAAAATGTTAGAAAACGTAAATAGATAAAATGAAATGTATATATATAAAGGTGGGTTAGAGTAGAATAAACATAATGATAAAAGGAACTTGTTTAGGCTTTTTCTTGTTGACGCTTGGCATTGAGGTCAGCGAAAGCCTTTCCTTGATTCTTTTTGGCCTGCTCTATCCATTCAGTCATCATGAATATGGCCTCAGTAGGAGTGACCCAAATATCCTTACTGAGTTCTGATAACGGAATGTTGAGCTCTGGGTGGCAGTTTTGTTGGTGACGTCTAAAGTTCTTATTCTCTTTAGGTTCAAGGAATCGGCAGTGATTGCATTTTGCATATCTTATTTTTCCATCGTCATTGACGGGAATCTTCGCGACGCGCTCTCTTGCCATCTCTATCATCGACTTGGCGATAGGTTTCGGTGGGTTGAGAGGTCAAATAGCTCCAGGCTTGCTCTTTTTGAAAGGTGAGCTTAATGACGGCTTCACTGTTGGTCTACCTTTTGGAATAGCCAATGGGAGCTTGGGTGACGAGGGTTGAGGTTGTTGTTTACTTGTGGCCACTTTCTTCTGTTCAATTGACTTCTTGGTCTTGGGGATCTTGATATTTTTCAACATCTCCGTGTCCAAGGCTTGGTCAAAAGCAGAAGGTGGCTTCTGGCATTGAGGGAATCGGGCTGATGGATCCGTCTCAGTGTATGAGCTACAGGTGCTGGTCGTAGGCGTAGCTCGATCAGGATCTGATGTGACTTGTTTCGACAAAGGCTCTGTAGGTGTGATGCTCTTTGACGGTGCTGACGTCGACTGGACATTTCTGGGTCTCTTGATGGAGTCACCAGCCTCAGCTGGAGATAGGTCACCAGCATTGGTTGATGTGACATTTCTGTCAGATGACTCCTTTTGACCAGAGTCATCTCCACCCTTGAGACCAGCCTTGTCAGTCGACTTCGGTTTCGACTTTGGGTTTTTGGTATTACCATTTGACTTCGTCAAGAGGTCAGCTAGAGCGGAGCTTGAGGGACCTGTTGACCTCTCTCGGAGTACTCTGTCTGTTGACGTCTCTTGAGGATCGGTGTCTGTTGACTTGCTTTGGTATTCAGCAGCTGCGTTGACTGATGACTCCTCGTCAGCTTTATGGGTATCAGATGACTTCGACTTGTGACTCTTGGTCTTCTTTTTCTTCGGAGGGTCAATTGAGGCAGGATCAGAAGAGAGTATATCATCAGTTGACGTTGATTTGGTAGCGGATAAGTTGACCGGACTGAAGTGGACCTCTTTCGAGGTTGAGGATTTTTGTATTGATGACTGTTGTTTTGAGGAGCCAGTAGATGAGGTAATTGCCGGAGAAATAGGTATCATAGGAGGAGGTACACAGAGGGCTATATTGGAATTTTCAATTGGGACTGATGAGGGTTCATCTTCATTAGGATCTCTACCAGTTGACCCTATGGATGCTTCAGAGCGGCGACGCTTCTTAGATCTTCTCAATTCAGGATTGGCACCACGAAAATGCTTCCCTGCGTTCTTAACATTATCCCTATGAGGATCATATTCTTCATCTGATGAGTCTCGATGGCGCCTTTCTAGCGTTTCCTCATCAGTTTCTTGGGAGGTTCGAGCACTGTCCAGTTGACGTTGGCCACTGCTATCGTCATCCTCCTCACTTTCCTCATTAGGATCGATTACAATTTGATCGCAGTAGCTACCCGACATGACGGCACCTTTGGTAGTGGGATGTCTCCTATCTCAACAGAGTTGACTATCGGGACCGATTCTGGACTATTGGTTCTTTCAATGAGGGTTCTTGGCCTATTAGGATCGAGGCTTCCAGTTGACTCTTGCGAGTCATCAGCATCTTTTCTCTCAATATTTGATGGCAGTTGATCATTGTTGAGGCATTCACCAGCCATCATGCGATCAAAATCCTCTTCATCACATTCTGATGACGCTACCGATTTGAAAGAGCCCTCTGATTGAGTTGGATCCATTTCCATGGCTTCATCATCTTGACCTTCGACTTGGCTATCTTTTCCAATAGCTTTATCTAAATCTTTCGGGATTACACCATGTTGGACTTTGGATGGGCTTTGATTGGTTGTCATGGGCTTGGAGACAATGTTGCCGACGGCAACAGCCAATGACTCATGAGCAACCAAATCAGCAGGCTTACAAGCTTTATTTACGCTGATTGGCTCATTACGGCTTTTCTTTTGACTAGCCGCCTTATCAGTGCTTTGCTGGACCGATGCCAAGTTCATCAATGTTGATGATGACTCACCGGCTTTTGGTCCGCTAACTGATGGCGCATTGCGAATGGCTGCCTCATATTCCGAAGCTGTTGGAGACAACTCTTGTACGTCCGATGTTGCTATGGACTTTGCTGCCTTTTTGTGGACACCATTACCCACCACACTTTGAGTATTAGCGGCTGTTGATGGCTCCTCTTGGCTAGCTGATACCGCGTCGACAGGAACAGGACCACCATAATAATATAGCTGATCAAATAGATCATAATACTCCGTCGACGAATTGACTTTAAAATAATTGAGCTCAGCCATTCTCCATCTTTGAAGACTTTCACGCTGATCCAGTAGAAGCTGCTGGAAGGCACTTGATGTCACAGGATGGAGACTTGGACTGATTGACTCAAACATATTACATAGAGCATCATGCTGGAAATTTAACTTTTTCGAAGCAACTAGAGTCTCTCGATGGAAAAGATAGGACTCTGTTGACTCCTCAGACTGACTGCTTGGTGTAGGCACGGACATGATTCAAATAATAATAGAATGATAATAAATGATATTGATAATTAATTACTTTAGACAGCGTTTAAATTAAGAGCACTTAACACTTCAACTGATGTTGATGTAATGAAGTGTCATGCTCTACATCATGCTTTGCTCATGTCAACAAAGCATATGTGCTGCCCTCTACATCTGCGTTCAATAATTGCAGCGACCTCTGGCGGGGCCGATATTGGATTCCCGCCTTTGGCGCTTTGCATTAATGTCAACAGAGTCAACAGGAGAGTTGAAATCAATTCTTCTCGCTGTTGACGTATGTTGTCTTGCAGGCTGTTGTAAAGCCGATGATGGTCTTTTTCTGCTGTTGACTACCTCACTTTGAGAGGTTTTGTCTTTATTAGCGGCAATTCTATGAGATTTCGATTGCTGTTTCCATTGCTCGAGTTTCTCCAGGTATTCACCTCGGGTATAGTTGACTAGTTCAAATCTGACTAGATATGGCCAGTCTACAATGTTACTGTGATATCGTCTGTAATGTTGGGCAAAATTGTCTCCACTTGTTGTTGGCTGGAGATAGTGACAATTTGGCACCTTACAATGACGAGCCTCTGTATACTCCACTGGCTCGTCCTCTTCCTCTGAAGCAGATTTATTGCCTTGCTCTGAGATATTACCAGGACTGCGTGAAGCCTGTAGGCTGAAAATAGCTTTGAGGTCATTAAGACCTTTTTGGATATTACTAATAACTTTGAGGAATCTCTGCTGATCCACCTCCACAGTACGGCTGGTTGATGTTGTAACCGAGCCAGCGCCGGTATCACCACTTGACGAGTTAGCCAATGAGCTTCGTCCACTGCCACCAGAGGTCCTAGCGGTAGGTTGTTTCCCGCCACTTTGGGCTCCTGTTGACGACCAGTTTGATGATATAGCTGGTGTTTGTGGTCTGGGTGGCATCTTTTTAGCAGAACTAATCCCTTGTACGTCATTTGACGGCTCTTGAACGATCGTATTGCTTACAGCACTTTCTTCATAATTGACTAAGTCTTCGAAAAATAGGTCCTCCTCGTCAGACGTTGTATTCATGAACGGATTTTCCTCATATTCCTGTTGTTGAATGTTCTCAGGAATAACTTGTTCATCTCTTTCTGCTGACCCATCCTGAAAATCATTCGGCTCAGTGTGATTTGGTTCATTAGACCTCACATATTGGTGGTCTAGGTTTTCTGGTGGTGGAGTTGTATCCCGTCCCGTTGAAATATCGGCCGGGTTTACCTCACCAGTTGGATTAGCGTCGACAGCATTTCCAGCTTGTTCAGTCTGACTACCTGAACCTTGTTGTTTGGTTCGATTTTCAGTTTCCACTGACGAGGCTCTTGGGGCTACCGCTAAGAATGGTGAGCGAATTTCATTGAACTCTTTACCCCTTGCCTTGTTGACGTAGTACCTCTGGCCTGCAGGAGCCAATGGGACGTTGAGATTATGAGTTGCTACTCTTTGTTGCCTGCTGGTATCGTATGCAGCACCAAAAACTGGTGGAGCCAGCCTAGACTGAGGTCTGCTGAAGGCTGACGTTGATGGTCTGTCTGGTAACACTGATGGGCCATATGCATTTGGTGCACCAACTTGTGTCCCGGGACGTGATGGACCACCCTGACGATACTCTCTAATTTGTCTAGCTCTCTCAATCGTTTGTTGACGAAAAGCTTCGACTGGATCAGCGTTATCAAATGCATTATAATGAGCCAGATGCACTGGTAAGCCACCTTGTCGGCCATCTTTGTTTAGTGATTGTTGTTGTTGCTGATTGTTATGCACATCAACATCACGTTGGCCAGTTGTTTCACTTGCACGTTGACGATCTGTGTCCATGTTGTTTACACTGATAGAATGTGCACTAAGATATGTGTTGATTAACACTAAAAGATCTAATTAGATGGATTATTAATAAATTGAAGATATGCAAATAACTTTGTTAAAAAGTGATCCACACTGTCTTTAAATTTCAGGTAACTTGTTATGAAGTTCGGATCATGTAACTTCAGGAGCTTCTCTACCGTTGGATGCTGGCGCCACCAAGTGGCGAAGGCGCCACATTCAAACAGGTGTATAATATCCTGCCTTCCCTGTCCACATGGGCAAGAATCGCTAGATATGACGCCTATTCTGTGTAAGTGGGCTCTCACCATACAGTGTCCCGATGTGAACCACCCCACTTCTTTACCTATTGACACCATGTATATATTTTTATTCCATAGCGATGTTCCAAATTTGCTGTAGAACTCTGGACTCTTTTCTCTGATCTTTGCATTCTGCCTCAGTTCAGACGCAAGCCTAATCTTCCTTTTTTCGGTCGAAAATGGAATATGAGCATAGTCGCAAAAATCAGTGTCGTCCAGAGCTGCATATTTCGCTAGTCTGTCGACCTCTTCGTTCATGGGATGTCCAACATGGGCCCTTACCCACTGGAAGAAGATCTGATGACCCTCCTTTATCAGGTCCCAAGCCAGTTTTCTGGTTTCCCAGATGACATCGAATGTTTTTCTATCACCCCTTATAGCGAGTAGTGTTGATGTCGAGTCAGAGCAGATTCTTATGTTCTGCCCTGGTGCTAATCTTGGTTTGATTGCTTTTAATGACTTGAGGACAGCGTAAGCCTCGGCTTGAAAAACACTGCACCAATCTGCCAACTTTATCGTGTGTCTTTCAACTTCCGTGTCCCCGCTTAAAATGATGCATGCAGCTCCCACTTTTCCGTCGATTTTGCTGCCATCAGTATATGCGATGATCTCATTTACATGATGTGATGGTTGACCAGAATCGATATCTAAAATAATGGATTGCTTAATGTATGGAGGTAAACTGGGTTTAGGTCTCCGGATGTCCACCTTGTGACGATTAAAAATATCTGTGGTGACGATTCTTTCTCTTTTGAGTTTAAAAATAGATGCACGTATTCTGATGTGTTCAGACAGGCTTCTTGCACTGGCCAGTGTCAGTGATTTCACGTATGAAGTTGTTCTAAAGAGTCGGTATGCTTTGATAAGCCATAATCGATGCACTTTTTTCAACAGATCATCCACAGTCTTGGTTGATAAAGCATCAACAATTACTGGAGATCCATATGCAATTTTGGGGACTACTGCTGCCTCGATGATCATTCTCATGGCCTCAGGGCTAGGTCCATAGGCCCGGGTCACCAGAGGTGCAAGTCGATGATACATTTTCATGATGGTGCTACATTGTTTCTTGTAGTGAGGAACCCATGAGAGATACTTGTCGATCTCAACGCCTAGGAACCTGGTGCTATTTACCTCTCGAAGTTTTTTACCATCTAGAAACAGATCAATCTCCTTTGAGTTTTTCTGTGCAACATACCGAATCATGGATGATTTTTCTGGTGACACTGCTAACTTGCAGAAGATGGCCCATCTCTCGACGACCTTCGAGGCGTGTTGCATATATTTTGCTGCCTCCTCATATGTTTTTCCATAGGAAATTATAGAGAGGTCATCTGCATAACATTGGCATCTTGTTTGTGCTACTATGAATCGTTCAAAGAGCTCGTCGACGATGAGATTCCAGACCAGTGGGCCAAGCACACTACCCTGGATGCATCCACGAGTTTGTTGCATCTCAATCGACTTGTTACCAAGAGAGAGAACAACCTTGCGATTCGTAAAATAACCCTTCATCAATTCTAGCACTGTTTTTTCCACACCAATTTTCTTTAATCGATGAATAGCCAATGGCCACCAGGCTGAATCAAATGCAGACATGACGTCCTCGAAGGTGCTGATTACCTTGAGGCCTTTTGCTCTTTTTTCCTCAATAAATTTGATGAAATCATATATTGCATCCTCAGCTGAAACACCAAGAGTGAAACCATATTGCCTGATCAATGCAATTTCATCCAAATTTGATCGGCGATTGTACTCAATCCTTGAATGCATAATGCGCTCAAATACTTTGCTCAGGCACGATAATAGTCCAATTGGCCTAAATTGTTTCAGGGTGCCTTTTTGAGCTCCCGGTTTCAATAGAAATTTTATATGTGCTGTTTTCCATTCTTGAGGATATTGTTTCGTCCTCCAGATATTTAATATCAGTTTGTGAAATACGTCAACGGCTTGATCATTCATTGCTGAAATCATTTCGTGTGTGATACCGTCTTCACCAGGAGCTTTACCAGTGGAAAAGCTACGAATGGCAGCCAATACTTCCTCTCTGGTTGGTTCAATTTCCACAGTTGACTCTGGAGGCTCATATGGATCATTCCATTGTGATCTTAGTCTGGAATGATCTGCATTATCGGTGGTAGGATCGTCTTTAGCGAAGAACTTGTCTCCAAGCTTCCGTAGGATTACTTCCTGGTCGTCAATCCTGACTCTATCTTCCATGATGTATGTATTTTTTGGGTCAGTTGTTCTGATCAATCTCTGATAGAATTTGTCCCAAACATCGCCAGGATTTTCCACTGAGAACTGATCACGGAAAAACATTTTCTTTTTCTTTTCAACCATGGCGTTCAGCTTCTTTTTGATTTCTTCTATCAGCTTCGCCTTGTGTAATTGAGACTGTTGACTACCAGACTTGCTGAATCTCTTCAGTCTCTTAATAGCCTTAATTTCAGCTTTGATCTCATCGTCCCACCAGGGTAAATCGGTCCTGGCTGTATGTGGCCTGGCTGCTCTCAGGTTACCCGAGGCTGCTATATGGAAACGTTTGGTGAAATCTTCGACTTGGGCGTCAATAGATTGATGATGTAATGGCACATTATGGCATTGCCTCTCAAACTCTTGTGCAAAATTTAAATAGGATTCTGGTTCCTGCTTTTTAGTATAAATTCTGGTCGAACGCTCCAGAGGCTCCATCGTGATGGTAGTACGCAACTCAACTCCAAGTGGTGAGTGGTCACTCAGAGTGAGGCTGATGGTTGATGAGATATCTGTGGTTTTTGCAGCAATCTCCTCATTTGCCATTAAGAGGTCGACGGCACTTTCGTAGACCTGATCATTACGAACAGCTCTGAAGGTAGGCATATCTGTATTATTGAGTATGACAAAATTTCGAGATTCGATCCATTCACGGAGGTCTTTACCCTCACTATTCTCCAGTCTATCACCCCACAACTCAGATCGAGCGTTGAAGTCCCCTCCAATTATGTGATTGAGAGAACCAAAGCGCTCTAAGCTGGTAATTGGCATTAGTGACGTAGGTATGGATGAATTTGGTCGTATGTACACTGATGATATGAATGTTTCATGATTTAAAATATTGATGTTGATGGTAACAATAGTTGATGTAATACTGATCGGCTGAGTATGTACATTCTTTGGATGAATGAGAATAGCCGTTCTGTACAAGGCAAATTCATCTGGGTCGGTATGAACTTGCCAGGCATTTCTCCTTAATGTTCTTTCAAAATGCGGTGGAGCTTCTTGTAATAAAATAATGTGTATGAGATCATTAAAATTTGAATTACGATGATTTGACGATGATGATGACGATGATGCGCCATTGAGATCATTTGTATGAGTATTATTAGTAGCGACTAGTTGATTAATCTCGTCTATAGAGCGCTTATTTTTAGCGCAGTTCCATGTAATAATTCGGGCTCCGGTCAAGGCGAAGGCGGCAGATGGTCAGTTGACGCTTCGGCTCTTCTGAGCGCTCTTAATCTGATAGGACAATTTGGATCCAACGCTGAGTGTGCCATATTGACTTTTTGTTTTGAGTCTGGCTTCAATCACGCATTGAATCGTACACAGTTGGTGCACGTTAGTCCAGTTGACTCGTCGGATAGGTTAGGTTTGGTTAGGTTAGGTTTAGGTCAATAGTTGGATCAACAAACAGGATTTTGATAATTATTGGACATTTGACATTGACCCATTGGAAATAGGTTAGGTCGAGTCGTGACAATGGGTCTGAGCCCATGCCTACGGGAGACAAATCCATCAAACATTGGTTAGGTCACGTCGTGACAATGGGTTGGAGTCCATGCCCTCTCATGTTATGTTATTTTAGGATAGGTTAGGTTAGGTCATGTAATTGATGGGGAGGATCAATTTTGATGAATCACCTTTCATCCGGTATCTAAGAAGACCTATCATAGCTATTAATACGGCAGCGTTGAGACCCGTGTTGGTGACCCTACTAGTGACAGTGATTTTGACAGTGATTTTCGACGGTGGTTTTTGACAGTGATTTTGCAGTGGTTTCTAACAGTGATTTTCGACAGTTTTCTCTAACAGCTTTCCTTATGGCACCCAAATCGAGTGACCTAATATTTGGAGAGAACTTATTTAATGAATCAGAGTATTGGTTTGTATATGTTCATCATGAGTTTATTCAAAAATTTTTGGGAGGTTCAGGAATTGTAAAATAATCATCAAAATTACCATGAATGTGAGAATTCATCTGGGCCAATATTCGTCGATGAATTCTTTTCTCTCATCAAATTCTCTCTTAAGAAATATCTTCGCAAATCGTTCCTCACTATAAGATTTCAAGAGAATCAAATTTTCTAGCCTTTTGACACGTGAAAGAGCAACATATGTCAGACCCAGGGCAGCCTCATTTTCTCCAATGTCAACAGCTATTTTGCTAAGAGTTAATACCTGTGATTTATGGATGGTAATTGAGTGAGCTAAAGCTAGAGGAAGTTGTTCTCTCGTGTAAGGGGCCCCTCTTCTGAGGAAACTCTTGATGACTGGTGCAGCAGGGAAGATATTGTCGTATAAGGGGCCTCTATACTCATCGAACTCAACTCCGCCATCGCAACCCAAAAATTGGAATCAGGTTAGATTTTATCTATAAAGATGACTACTGATATCACTGTCTAAATCACTGCCAAGATCACTGTTACTGCACTTGTAGTTTAGACCACAATGATGATGAAAATTGTGATTGCAAACTTGCTTGCGCCTCGATTTTGAGTGTTTCTATCGAGAGTGAGCAGGGGAGCAAACTCTTAAAGTCAAAAGACTGCACTCATGAAAGGAGAGTGCAATGCGCGCCATCTATGCGTAGTCATATGAGGTTTTGCCTTAGTAATACACGATTCACTTGATGGGACTTTTTTCATACCTAGCAACCTTTTTTTCACTTGAAATTTCAGGCGCTCTATGATATCATTTGTCGCATGATCCCGAGCAAATTTCATGCTAATTGCATAAACAGTTCTTGAGAAAAGACGATTCAAAGAAAAAACCACTTATGCCTGTTACTTTGGGATCCCTCGATATTTTTGGATAATCTTAGGATATGCACTACTACACAATATATTGAGCTATTGTACGAAGTTCCATCCAAATCGGATCGGTAGTTTTTGAGCATAATCCTGTACAAAGTGGCAAATTTGAGACGTAGAGTCTTCGCTCGCTTCGCTCGCTGAATCAGAGAATCAAGATGTTACATCATCTATCCGATTCACCTGCATGGTGACAATGAGCTATGTTTTGAACGAGCTATGTAGTGTTCAGTAAGAGAAGATTCGCTCTGCCCATCGAGAATTGGTCATTTTCACAATTGGGATATCTAGAGGGAAACATCATTCACTTCTGTCTTGTTCATTTTCTCAATCTTCGTTCCGTCCAAAAGCAAGGGCAAGAAAGAGCAAATCAATTTCCCCATACCTATGAGTTACCCTCCGCACAAATGAAGAATCATGAGATTATGCTTTTTTTCATCGAGATGATGGAAACGACATGATTCCAGCTCGTATCATGAAGCGTTGTGTACGCAATCTGAGTTGGTTGATCGCACATAAGGATGATAATACTGGATGCCTATTACTTCGGTTGGAATTGGATTTTGATTCCCTCGAATGATATCTATCAGAGCCGAGCATTGAAGGAAACTTTCAACTCCACTTTCATTGTCGATCATCCTCTCCCAGCTCAGAGCAGGAAATGTATCTCTTCACCTCATACCCATAATTTAGGAAATGCAATGGTGAATCTAACCAATTGGGATCTGGTATTTGACCGCGAACAAAGCAATGTTCCTCTATT
This sequence comes from Brevipalpus yothersi, assembly GCA_003956705.1. Taxonomy (NCBI): domain Eukaryota; kingdom Metazoa; phylum Arthropoda; class Arachnida; order Trombidiformes; family Tenuipalpidae; genus Brevipalpus; species Brevipalpus yothersi. The sequence continues at coordinate 4,973 of QZCP01000554.1, read as the reverse complement.
CACCCATATGAGAAGTCACGATAGATATCCTTCTTTTATTGGAAAAATCTTATGAATTCACCAGCGATTAATTCAAAATTATAATATGCTTGTTGATTTCTTCACCAGCGATCATTGTAAGTTGATCACAGTAGCTTTCGCTCTTCATGCATTGTAGTCCATACGACTGGAACTCATGAAGAGGGGGATTCTTCCCCTCCATTGTGTTGCATAAACGACATGCAACATCAGATGTGATATTATAGTTGATAATAATGCTTTTGCGAGTGTATGAAGATGTTTGGTCATGGAGTGCAATACACCGTCAGGTCAGAACTTGCCAAAATTCCCCAATGGGCTATTCATACCAATTCATTCCCTGATCTGAGTTTGTCAACAGGAACATGTTTTTCCAGCATGAATAGTCCCTGTCACTCAGTGAAAATTTTTCGAGGTTTTGTGGGATGATTATGTCGCCAGAAAAACAATGGACGAGATGAACTGCGTAGCGAATGGGGATGAAAAGTTCAATACATATTCGATAATTTTCCTCTCTCTTCTTCTTGTCTACTTCTGTTACCTTCATCTGAAAAAGTTTCCCAATTTCTACGCGAATCAGATTATTCTTTCATTGATATTGGCTTCTGACGAATGAGCGAGTCAATGCACGGCCATACAAATAATAATTCGAATTCGTAGATACCATTCTCCAATCCTCACTTAAAACTGATGCTCCAACTTTCACTTGCTTCTCCTTATCAGATGATACATTCATGTCAATAGGTCGAAGTATCAAAATTCATCTCGGTTGGATGCAACCATCACGCTCCAACTTCGTAATGCTAATCATCATAAGCTGATTGCTTGCTGTTAGCATGATGATAGCTGCTCGAAAGGGCCCCATTTTTCTAATTACTCCGATGTTTCGGAGAGGAGAAGAAATATTTTCTTTCTACCACACTGTTTTGATATATTTTTCAAGATTCAAAAGCGAGAGAATTTCCCTGCACAATCCTGAGTATCCGAGTTGGGAGTTATGTTGCTACACTATGGAACTCCATGCTCTTTTTCAATCATCATCACTTTCGATTCTCATCAAATTGTCTATCTTTAGGACAAACTTGCTCATTTTCCTTAACAGATTTCTACCGTAGTCATCCAATTCGATCATTGTTGTTGCTGATACTCTTGCTAGCTTCCTCCTCATCTGATTTGGTGATTATGGGAGTAGATTAATAGGTCAAAGGATCATAATTTTCTTCATCTAGATGTGAGTAGCATACTGTGAGCTTGTGCTGCAAGAACGTCAGATCATGAGATGCTTCCTCTCTGCTAGCAACATTGGGAATGAGAAACTGGGCCCCATTTGATGTGTGAACTCATAATCAGGAAGAGTGTAAAGCTTCCTCTCTCTTCATCATTCCTCCTTCATTTCGAGTCGAAATAGTCTTGATAGATCTATCCGATGGAAATGCGAGCTAGATGCATAGCAAAACTATGATGAAACCTGATACTTTCGTCCATTTTCTTTCTGGAAGATAATGAAACATTATGGATGTTTCCCAGAAGCTCCAATACCATGACAGACATAGACATACGAGAATGTCCACATTACTAGGAGTCAGGTCATTGGAGAGAAAGTTATACTACGAAAACCAATGAAAACCAGCTCTCAAGGAGTTCAGTTGATAGGTTGCTCAAAGAATGGCCTCTTTACTGACATTTCCTCCGTTTTCTATCCCAGCCAACTCATTTCATGGACTAATCTCAATTCCTTATTTGATATATTGATAAAACCACGAGTTCATCTTGATTCTGTAGATACTGGAAAGATGGAAAAGAGAAAACGATTAAAAACCAACACAAAATGAAAATGGTTAGGCTCAGCAACTTGAGATCTTTATATGATTGACTTTCTTGAGACATTGGAGAATTGAATCCTATCAAGAATTTGAAGAAATTGTTTATCATGAATTAACCTCCTGTCCATTCGTTATTTCACGGCATCTCAGTAATGAATTTTGTCGTCATACCTAAACATTTGAGGACAATAGTTTTCGGCCAGATTGCTTTCTTCTCGCCTCCAAAACTCTCATTCCATTCCAGTTCAGATAATGGCAGCATCTTCGCGTATTTTTTGATGATTTAGCACGCAAATATGATATGATAATCACAGATGATAGTATTGGCCCACATCAAGTCCTATAGATTTTGTAGAAGAGAGAGATTTCCTAACAAGATGGAACTGATCGGAAATACTCATGGAGCTTGAATATAGCGGATAAATCGACTTTTCAGCACAATCGAATGAGATTTGGCAATATAGCTCCAGCTTGACTATCGCTGAAGATTTCTATCACCATATGAAAGCGTTCCATGGACTTGAGTCATGGTGTTCGGGTGCCCAAGAACTAGGAAAGGTACTAATACTACTATACAAATCGAGAAGATATTTCCAGTGTGGTGTTTCTCGCCTTTTCTGGTTTTTCGTGTTTTTACCAATCCACTTTGATTATATCTTGCATAAGAATTGCAATCTTCTTCCGATTAGTCTCAAAAGATCTCACAAGCCTCAGGTACCATTGATGCCAACCACTTCTCTAAAGCTCGAAGATTCGTTCATTGGACGATTTTGAGATGTAGAATGTTCCGGAAAGTCTCACTTCATAAGCTCAACTCTCATAATTTGCTGGAAAACAGCCATCTCGATGAGTCAATTCGAAAAGTGTTCCATTTTTGAACCACACAATGATCGGCATCAGCATTGGTCCACAAATTGGAAACCATTCATCAATCAGTATACGCTTTGTGATGATACACTTGCTGGCTAAAAAAGTGTGAAGAGAGGAACCAGTGATAACATTCCACTCAGGATTTCTATTCCAATGCCATTAATATAGTGCATTAAAATCAACTCAATCAATTGGTTCACTGATGTGAGCAATCCAAAGCATTATGGCCAAAACTCCTGGAAAAGCTGCTTACGACCTGGCTATATTGTCAGGATTCAATTTGAAGTGATTATACAAGGTAATAGGATAGCATATCAAGTCCAGAATGAAGTTTCACAGCAATTGAAGTTATCGCTGATCCAGTCGTCAAAAGGAAAATCTTGTTAAAAATGAGATCATGCCTCTCAGATGGAGAAATAAAAAATGGAATGAAATAAACGATCACTTTACCAACTGGCATAGAAACCTATTGATTGATTTTTTGTGATTTTTCACCAAATGAATTTGCATGAGAGTCAGTTCATTATCATTTATCTCGATTATATATATCGAATAGTGAAAGAATTACATCGATATCTTCCGTATCTGTGGAGATATAGTCGGCCGTTCAAAAGTGGCCTGGAACCTGGAAATGGTTTTGGCTTTTTTTGACCTAGTTGCACCGATTTTAGACAAACAAAAGGGTATGTATTCTGAAAGCTTGAGTCAAGAGCTTCCTTCTGGTGCAAGACTTTTTACAGTGCAGTGAGTCTCAGGTCAGATGTCTGAGGCCGTCCATTTTAAGGCCTCAGTTCAGGATGAAAGAAGAGTCCGACTGACCCGAGAGTCAGAACTCTGTATATTGATGATGAGATCTTGCATAACATGAATTTTGATCGAAATCGAAGAAGGTTGCAGAAAATGCACCTCCTCCTTTGCAACTTTTTCTCGAGAAGTGGCGTGCGTTCGCCGCGTATGAACAAATTATGAATAACTCATAGAGTTCTCAAATTGTGCTCTAGTATCGCTCAGTGGCTATGGAACTATCGAATATGGATCGAAATTCTCATTCTCATCCACTATGTCACAATATATCTCGTTCATTGTTCTTCTGGGAACATCATCTTCCTTCAATACCTAGAAACGTTTTCACTGATTGAGAGGAGCTAGTGATGGTCAAAAGTCATGTTCTTGATGGTAAACTCAGATCAGAAAATGAATCGGTATGAAAAGTTCATCGGCGCATTTTGGCAAGTTCTGACCTGACAGTGTATCGCACTGTATGATACACCGTCTCCACATGTTTGCTCAACCATTATCATCAACTATGACATCACATCCAGTGTTGCATGTCGTTTATGCAACACAATGGAGGAGGAGAATCCCCCCATCTTCATGAGCTTCAGTCGTATGGACTACAATGCATGAAGAGAGAAGCAACTGTGATCAACTCACAATGATCGCTGGTAAAGAAATCAACACGCATCACACAATTTTGAATTAATCGCTGGTGAATTCATAAGATTTTTTCACTAAAAGAAGAATATCTATCGTAACTGCTCATATGGGTGATTAGAGGGACATTGTTGTGTTTGCGATCAAATACCAGATCCCAAGGGGTCGGTTTCACCATTGCATTCCCTTAATTATGGGTATGAGATGAAGAGATGCATTTCCTGGTCTGAGCTAGGAGAGGATGATCAACAATGAAAGTGGAGAGTTGAAAGTTTTCTTCAATATTTGGCTCTGATAGATATCATTCAAGGGAATCAAAATCTAATTCCAAAAAAAATAATAGTCATCCAGTATCATCATCTTCATGTGCGATCAACCAACTCAGATCATGGACACAACAACTCATGATATGAGGTGGAACCATGTTGTTTCCATCCTCTCGAGGAAATGAAGCATAATCTCTTGACTTTTCAGGTATGCGATAGGTAACTCATAGGTTTGAGGAAGTTGATTTGCTCTCTCCCTCTGAGCTAGTATTGAGATAAACAAAGATTTAGAAAACAAAGGAGACAGGCCAAATGATGTTTCCCTTTGGATTTTTTAATTGTGCAGACGACCAATTCTCGATTAGCAGAGCATATCTTCTCTTACTGGATACTAGATAGCCCGTTCGCATCATTACTCATTATTATCATGCAGAGAAATTGGATAGATATTGTAGCATATTGATTCTCAGATTATTGAGCGAGCGAAGCGAGCGAAGACTCTACGTCCGAAATTTGCGACTTTGTGCAGAATTATACTCAAAAACTACTTGCCCGAATGAAA
>QZCP01000553.1:0-21294 GCA_003956705.1 Brevipalpus yothersi | reverse complement strand
AAGAGATACCATATATGCACTCAATGCCTCTTGTTACGCCAAGGAGCATATAAGAAGCTCATTATTTCCTACTTTGCAGTAGTTGATCTTGAAAGGTCTAGCATAATCAATCTGAATTGAACCATCTATTGTGAATCAGATCTGATTATTTTTTTGGACATGAAGCCTGGACTTTTCACATTATTCAGTATCATTGTACTATCATCCGGTGAGTATCGTCTAATCACTTTTCCATATTGATAGCGAAATATCCTTCCGCTTCTCACAGTTGTACTTCCATCTCATGCTGAATACTACATGCCTTGGGATACTGAGCAGAAAATTGAGCGATTGTTACCATGTAAGGGAAATTATTGCGCGAAGCAATGGAATGAACAAGATCTAGTGCTCCTCCAAAGTGTGGCAACTGCGTTTTTTGCTGGTAGACTCAGAAGTGATGGAGTCGCTAACAAATTTTTGAATGAGCTTATTGAAAAGTATGCTCAATAATTACATGAATTATCATACAAAGCTCGATGAGTCATGTGATTCGAGGCTCTCCGTTGATCTAGTGATTGGATGAAATAAAAAAACCCAAACTCATTCCTAGCTCGTTCATTTTTTTTCAAAGCTTATCTCCGTCAAGTGAATTTGATGATGAATAGTACAAATCATCCATCATCATTTCGGCTCTTTTCATTTAATTTTGTTTAACAGTGGATAGAAGTGAAAAGAGGACCAACTAGGCCATATTATCTCTGATGGTTTGAGCTCTGTTGAGTAGGAAGATTGACCTTAGGAGCAAATTGTATGAAAACTTATCCATAGCGTTGGTCTCCCCTGTAATCTGTTTACATCCATGTTGGATACAACTAAACAAGGAGTTATGCAATAAGTGAGCAACCTCTTTCTTATTCCCAGTCCACAGTCTTTCGATAAATATATATGAACAACATTTCATATACTCGGCTTGGTTTGAACGCTTTGAAGTTGAATACTCACCCTTGAAGAGAGAATACTTCAGCTATCAGGTATCATTTTTCAATTCTCACAAGTGGTAAGAATGTTCAGTCTGAAGTGAACATTCCATCCAAAGCATCGATCTCGGTCTACTATTGAGATACCCAGAGAGTGATTTACCTCCACAGGGGATTAACGGCTGCATTATCATTCCATCTTCACTAAGAATATGGTTTAGTCTCTGAATTTTCAAAGAGACAGGGAGAATCAACAATCTCTATCATCGGGATAGGACTAGGGAAGATAAGAGAGAGAGGAAACGAAGGCATTATGATGGGGGAGTTTCTCACCAAAATTTATCTCCTCGCCTGATGTAGGTGATAGTACAGTATAGAGATGTTCATCCATGATAACTTGCCTCAATATCAGTTCTTCCCTCATTCATGTGAATTTGGGATAAAAAAGGAAGTCGACCCATTGCAATCTTCGTACAATTTGGAAAATACCCGTTTTTAACCATTCATCTACCAAATAACCAAAATTTGAGAACATTCATTCTCCTGATTAGTAATTCATTCCGATAAAACATATACCATCCTACGCCTCTCTCTCTCATTCTTTTTCTTTTTATTCGTTTCAGTAGGGATCACGCACTCACACAGGATGCAAGACATGTACGAACATTTTTGTAAATAGATGATGATCATTTATTCATCACTACTAATCTAACTCTGATTGTCAGCAATTGTCAGCAATTGTAACTCTTTTGATAAACTAAGTTGAGCAACTGAACTACATGTATTCATGAAAATCATAGAGCAATCACGAAGAGAGACGTTCAAACCCGAGAAAACGATGATACAAACACACAAGAGAAAAATTGATAAGAAACTAGTTTCGGTGGAATGTGGCGGGATACAGATTATTATTCCATATTTATTCCATTTAAGCAAAAAATTGAAATTCAAGTGTAGACAGTCAGTTGTTGGAACATTAGCACATACGCAGCACCAAAAACAAACTGCCATTCTGTCAGTCGCGCTCACAGCTCCTAGGACTATTCTTCCTCCAGGATGACCACATTTCAATGCACATTTGGCTTTATTGGTACTGGTTGGTGGTCAAAAGCCAAAGGCGCGAGATGGAAGAGCAAGAAAGAGAGAGAAAAAAAGAAGATCTTCGTGGTAGAAATGTTCTACATGTATGATAATTTTCGACAATCACATCTTCATGGAAGAGCTCAACCATTTCAGAATGTTCATCCATCATGAGCAGAAATCTGGTTCAATCGAAATTTTTTGGTTAGATATCGTGATTATCACTTTGTCCTATCTTGTGGCCAAAAATCATCGAATTTTTATCAGAAATTATCATTCTAAGAAGCTCTAAGCCCACCCTGTATTTCGAATATTTTGAAATCATACATCGATGGTTTATATCACGAAAGAATGACTATAAAATCAGGGAACAGTAATTATTTTGGGGCTTACAATTATTGTTCATCAGTGAGCTCGGAACTCGAAATAAGCCTCGAGTCCATGATTCTTCTCGTTGATCTGCTTCTTGCTGGATATCGATCCCATTACTCCTTCTTGGAAGTCTAGCGGGATACAGCATCAAGCAGTATGGAAATATCTGAGTTCACCAGTACATTGACCATAAAACACATCTAATCGTCTAGCGCGAGAATTTCACATGCATCCACTGATCCTCCCTCACCATTGAAGATATCTTTACTGAATGTCTTGGTGCTTCCCAATTGATTGGAAAGTTCAGCTAGAATCTGGGTTGCTCCTCTAGCTTCTGGTGAATTTGTTCAATGGGAAAAAATCGTGTGAATATACATTTATTTCAGAATTTGAAGGACGACTGCTCGATTACTTACATTCATGGGCAAAGACATAGGATTTCTCATGTTAGCAAGAATGAAATCACCACCACTTTTGAGTCCATCAACCCATTTTCGATGGTGCTCAGCTTAATTTCGATGATTTGAAAAAATGAAATGCAATATTAGTCCATGGGTGGTAAGCTAATTCTAGATTGTCTCATGATCACTTACCAGACTCGAAGGTACAGGTGAGCGCAAAAATTAGAATGAAGCAGTTGATGACAATCATTTGTGGGAGCTAACATTGATAAATCTATAATCCAATCCATTCAGGAACCATAGACAATCGTGAACTGATTCATCTTCTCTAGCTTTGTTGAACCTCAATGGAGGATGGTTACGTTAATTCTATCTTGGAATCAGCATACTGTATGTGGTTTCCGAATAGATTGGATTAGAGATTCATTGATATTATCCTTCATCGATGATTGTTATCCACTGTTTCGTTCTAATTTCCGTGCTCACCTGTACCGTCTAGTCTAGAACGGAACACTTGATAACAATCCTTGGTGAAAGTTAGATTAATAAATCTCCAATTCGATCTATTCAGTAGGCAAAGACAGTTGTGAACTGATTTATCTTCTCGCTAGCTTTGTTGGACACCAATAGAAAGATGGTGACGTTGATTTGATCTTGGAGTGAGTATGCTTACAATATCTTACGCTCACACCCAGACATGAAAAGCGTAGAAGAGTACGTTCAATAAAATAGAAAACTTCAGATACTCTTGCATAATCACAAGGCATTTTTACTACCCGAGCATGGAAGCTCAAACATTCACTCCAATCTCTATTTTGAGAGAAATGATTCCAATTCCACCTGCAAGACCTCTGATTATGATGCTTACATGTGCCCTTTACCCTCTTCTCGACCTTGTATATCTTTTTCGAAGGGAAAAAGTCCAAACTCATTTGAAAAATGCACTAATTTCAAGTGAAACTCACTGTAAGTGGAACTCAGTAAGTAAACATCAAGTGTCTCTCACTTCGGTAATCGGAGAAGTTTCGTCTTCCAGATATGAAAACACTCTCAGTGGTCGTGGTCTATCAAGGTCTCGTTTGGAAGATAGATCAAAACCTATCTTTCTGTCAGTGAATCTCGCTTTGAAAGCTGTGACATCAATCAAATGCTAGACAAAAATGAAAATGTTGAAGTTTACTGAGATATGAAGCTACTGAGACGAAAATTCAAGGTCTTGTCGAGAATCATGGAGAGATATCTCCATGAGCTTCAGTTCATGGATATTGTAGCAAGAGAATCATTGCAAGCTTGATTATTTTTTCTCCTCTAAAAAAGATCTCACTTGCTCAAGAGTGATAATTTGCTTAGGCACATCACTATGGGCCCATTGGAGGTCAAATGTCCCTCCAACCTTACAGCTATCGGGAGATTAGATTTTGGGGCAAGATCATGATGATTCATTCAATTAGCTAATTCCATGAGAGGAACATAGCATCTCTCCTGTCTTTACAGCTTTACACAAATGATTGTAAGTTAGAAATTGAATTATGAATGTATGCAACTAGCCTATCATGGGTCAGAGGATCTGGAGGTCAATAATTCATCTTGTCTGACTATTGATACGAGAAAAGGTTTCTCAAAGGATGTAAAGGCAGCAATTGTTTTTCTACAGGTAATTGATAGAACTCCTTCTTGCTTGGTTTCAGTCCATTTGCTTCCAAGCGAGAGATACTCATAAAAACAAAGAGCAGGCATGGAGAGAAGCCTGAGATGACGATTCCTCAACCCGAGTATATATTTTCACACCGATGCGAGTTGAACAAGCTCATGTATATTTTCCTCTTCCCAACCTCAAAGCAAATCTTTACTCTCTCTGTAGCTTTCGATAATTTCATTTCTCGATAAACTCTAGCATACACTGTCGTGATAGGTGTTTGATTGACACTACAGCTTTGAGAAATATATTTTACTTGCAGGATGGTAAGCTTCATTTTATTTTCCAAAGGAAAATTTGATGAGCAGTGGTCAATAAGGAGAGTTACTCCAGATTCGGGGGATGAGGGTGATGCTGAGGTCTAAAGTTAAGAGGGATTACAGGTGATGTAGCTGAGATGTCTGGAGATGCTCATATTTTTCTAGCATCACATAAAAAGAATGTTGAGATGTTCTCCCAAAATGAATTAACAAATGTAGCTAGCTCATATTGAAAACAGCAATTCAACACTAGCAACTCAAAAGTATGTTGGCCATTTATCGTTCAATACCTGAAATTGTAAGCACCTGTGCTCAAAGTAGAAAATTTACATTCTTGGTCAGCAAGAATTCTTCTTAGCGAGAACGATGGTGCAAATGATGAGATGAGACATATTAAACGGTGGCTAAAAGCAGGGTGCATGAACGAATGGCCCTAGAGAACTTTGATGCATGAAATTCATTATGAGAAACGGTTGAGAAAATTATTAACCATCAAAGTAGTTTCCTACTTTTTTCTCCTCTCGAGCTGGAATCTATTTTTTGCAATGAGAGATGAAATATTGCTCTCACTGTTGGATAGTATCGACCTCATGATGCAGTATACTGCACCAATTTCCTCACCGATATGCTCATGATATCAACAATTACATCCATGGTCCTTCTCTGCTTCTGCCTAATACCACCAGTTCCGTTCAAGAAAAAGACCTGCCCCAAAATAGGGTTATGATCTTATTTTGAGTTTGAGAACAAGGCCATTCCTAGCGGTGAACCAGTACTCACTATCTTTATTCGAGATAAAACTATGGTTTCACTAACTCTGCGATTTCCTCACAAAAATGACCTCGTTTTATCACAAAATGGCCTTTCCCTTCCTCAAATTTTCGAGTTTTCATCCTCATACTAAATTGTTAGCTCCTCATACGGTTCGATTTCGAAAGAAGATGAATTTTGGAACTTTCTAATATACCTAATCGATATTCCACATTGAAGTATCCAATGAGATGTTATATGCATATTCTTTTCCATCAACATTTTGAAGACTATCTTGTCTGACATATGAAGCTACTGAGACGAAAATTCAAGGTCTTGTCGAGAATCATGGAGAGATATCTCCATGAGCTTCAGTTCATGGATATTGTAGCAAGAGAATCATTGCAAGCTTGATTATTTTTTCTCCTCTAAAAAAGATCTCACTTGCTCAAGAGTGATAATTTGCTTAGGCACATCACTATGGGCCCATTGGAGGTCAAAGGTCCACTGGATGTTCAAGCAATTACAGCCACTGAAGGATTAGATTTTGGGACAAAATCATGATAATTCAGCCAATTACCCTAATCCCATGAGATGAATATAACTTCTCTCCTTTCCTTCCAGCATCAGTCAGTTTCTTGATTGTAAGAGTGAAAATGGAATTGAGAAATCAAGCAATTAGCTCATTATGTGTCAGAGGCTCTAGAAGGCAATGATTAATCTTGCCTCCAGGACCTAAATTAATGCACCAGTCACCTAGGACCACTCGTGAATAAATTGTGTGTGAAAAAATTTTTTCTCATGATCTTGGTGTGTGTGAAGAGATAAATTTCAGCTCGGGATGCAAGAGTCAGAGAGAAAGAAAAGGAGAGAAACGAAAAGATTAGGGTACGCTGTGGAGAGAGGCTAACAAAAATAAATTAATTGTTCTGATATTGAGGAGAAAGCGATAGAGGATTTGTTTTTTTGTTTAGCCAATCCGATTTTCAATTCACTCTAGCAGGCAAATGTTATAATTTTAAAATAAGCAATTTTAGCTAGTCTCATCCTATGAATTTCTCACAGCAACAAATGGTTCAGGAAAGGAAGAAGTGCATCTTCCCATGGCGGATTTGTGAGGTCTCAAAAATGTTACCCGTGAATGCACCTCCTCCTTCTTCAGAATGGTTCGATATAACTATCTTCCAGCAAGGATGGAAGGTAGGATCTTTGGAGATTCATTGAAATCATCCTGCTATCTATCTATAACATGGGCTAGACAAAGATAAGTCTGTCATCCTAGAAGTTAACCAAAAGAATCAGATAGGTGGTGCTTACTTTTTCGTTGGTAATTTACTTGAAGAAGTTGATCAGTCGGGATATGCTGATAAAACAAACGTGGAAATGAGAAAAAGCCGCATTGTTCGAATGAAAAGAAAAGATCTGGTTTCTGGGAATTGAATCTCGCTGATGAATCGGAAAAAACCAACTTGTGAGCTACTAACTCTCTTTAACGAGTAGTCAGATAGTAGTGAAGATAAATATCATGGCGTTTTCTGATAGATAGTGAGTAAATCTAGCGCCTATTCTCATTATAAGGATCTTCCCTGTTAGGTTCAAGCTTCCAGACCATCTTTTCTATTTTCGCACGGCGAAGCTCTCACAATAGATGATTCCTTCTACGTTCCATCATCAGAGAGTCAATGAGAGATCATCCTCTCCTCTTATATGATCACTCATATTTCTGATTGTACATCATAAACTCCAAAATAACGAACATATCGTCTGGTTGGAAATATATGCATCGATTGCAGTTGAGAAAAGAAAGTAATCATTGGTTTTTGAACTATTGTCTCCGTTTGTTTGTTTTGGCTCTTGCTGTTCTCAATGGTTTTGTCATAGGGAAATCCATCACACGTTGGTTCGATGAGAGATGCAGAGATACACATTGCAGATGTACATTCACCATCTCATTCAAAATAAAGGAAGAGAACTCACATTCCTTAGCATGGTAACTGATGGAAGAGAAGATCATCCATCCTATACTCATACTGGAGAGAACTTGAGAACTCGCATTCATTAGCCCATCCAATATTGAAAAATGAATTTGTGTGTTTTTGATTGTTGAGTTTATCTCTTTTTATTTTGAACTGACTCTGATAGTGAATTGGAACTCATATGAAAAACGGAGTGACTTCCAGGGTGATACCATGTTTTCTTATCTCACTCCTCTCAAAATCACTCCAATGCCATGAAATCAGGAATTTTTTTCCTCCATGGGAATGGGTCTGGTTGAGGAATGATGCTCAAGTAGATTGTATTCCTCAGAGGAAGATGAGATGAGACTTTTCCATCCACCTGAAGATAGGAATGAAGCATGCAGCAATGGTGTATATTTTTATTCCTCTTACTGCCGATTTTTTTGCACACAAAGATGCTCTAAAAGCTGAGGGTAGATAAACAAGATGATGAACCACTCATTCTGACTCCTGACTTGTATGATTGCTTCTCTCCTCTGTTTTTCCCTCTCAAACATGCTAATACAGTATAATACAGTATAATAAACCAATACAATAATCTATCTCGATCATCTGCTAGTCGTTCGAAAAGCTTTCAGACAGAAAATTAGTTTCAATAATTAAAAGCAAATTATTTGTTTCCGTCAATAATATCAGATTTCAGGCTATTGTTTAGATGATATTCGTCACAGCAAATGATTTGTTTCATATCTTTTCCGAATAGCTGAGCAGATAGCTTCTCCTACTTGAACTGGTCATTGTGTCTCACTTAACTTTCTGCACACCCATCAGAGAAGTATTATTTTATATCCTTTAGTGATAGTTAGCGGTTTCAGAAATGAATTGATTGATTAACATTTTGTGGAGGATGAGTCAAAGACATTTTGGACAAGCATAAGAGAACTTTCTCATTGAGAAAATTATCTTTTCTGTGAGGTGGAGGAAAGTCGAGGTAAGTATCTAGACGTGAAAAATGTAGATGCTATTCAGCAACCCAAATTCCCTCATACTTTCTGGCGAAAGCTCTGGATTGAGTATGTACAACTCTCCTCTTATTAGAGAAGAGATGATGCTATTAGATCTATTGTATTATCGATATTCATCGATAATCCACCAGTGAGGCAGGTGACATGGAGCGACGAGGCAGTTGAGACAAGCACAAACGTACATGTTAAACTGTGCAGCAAATTTTTGATTACAAGCTTGTATCAGTGAATCAATTTTTCCTCGCTTCAATTCGTAGTTGTTGATGCTCATCATTTCAAAAATAAGATGGGGTAGTTGTTGTTTGTAGTGATTGCAGCAAATGGTCGAATACGTGATCATACCAATGAATTGATTTTTCCATCTATCAATTCGTTGTTGAGAATGACAGAGACGCTCATCAATTTCAAAGATAAGTGTGTGGTTGTTATTTGTGGTGAGGTTTTACCTTCTGTATCAACTATCGACAATCTATTCTTCGGTAAGATGTAGCCTTTACTCACAGGAAAGATAGTGTACAAAATTTTGGGGGGAAAGAATATACATTCACCATCTTGATGGATATTTTGATGTGTCATATCGATTGGGTGTATCAAAAAGTTCAAAAATTTATCCTCTCTTCAAAATGAACCGTATGAAGAGCTACCGGTTCCATATGAGAATGAGACCCCCAAAAATTCAAGGAGAAAAAGGGTCATCTAATAATAAAACAATGTCATTTTCGCAAGGAAATTGCAGAGTTATTACAACCATAGTTTTCATCTCGAATAAGAATGGTAAATCCTGGTTCAACGCTAGAGATGGCCTTGTTCTCAAATTGGAAAGTATCCAAAATAAGATCATGACCCAGTTTTAGGGGTGGTCTTGCTCTCGAATGTGAGGCTAGAGATATATGAGCTACATGACCTGTATTCTCCCTTGACCTTACGCTTCATCACCATCCTTATCTTCCAAATCTGGATGCACTCTTCTTATTGACCAATGATTATCAAATTTTCCTTTTGAAGATGAAATGAAGCTTACCATCATACCAGTAAAATATATTTTTCGAAGCTGTAGTGTCAATCAAACGCCTAACACGACAGTATATATGCTAGAGTTTACCGAGAGATGAAATTATTGAAAGCTACAGAGAAAATGAAGAGCTTCTTTGAGATGGGAAAAAGAAAAATATACATGAGCTTGTTCAACTCTCATCGTTGTGAAAATATATACCGGGGCTGAGGAATCATCTCAAACTATTCTTTACGCTTGCTTTCTGTTTCTATGGGCTTCCTCCGTTCGAAAGCATATGGAGTGAAACCAAGAAAAAAAGGAGCTCACTAAATTACCTTTTGAGAAACAACTACTGTCTCTACATCCTTCGAGAAACCTCTCCTCATACCGATATTCAGACAAGATAAATAATTGACTTTCAGAGCCTCCAACTCGTGATAAGGTACAGTAATTGCATACATTAATAATTCAATTTTTCAATCGAGAAACTGAGTGAAACTGGGAAAAAAAGGGGAGAAGTTATGTTCCTCTCATGGGATTAGGTAATTGGCTGAATTATCATGATTTTGTCCCAAAATCTAATCCTTCAGTGGCTGTAATTGCTTGAACATCCAGTGGACCTTTGACCTCCAATGGGCGATAGTGATGTGCCTAAGCAAATTATCACTCTTGAGCAAGTGAGATCTTTTTTAGAGGAGAAAAAATAATCAAGCTTGCAATGATTTTCGTGCTACAATATCCACGAACTGAAGCTCATGGAGATATCTCTTCATCATTCTCACCAAGAAGATCTTGAATTTTCGTTTCAGTAGCCTCATATCTCAGTATACTTTAACATTATCATTTTTGATTAGCATTTGATTGACGTCACAACTCTGAAAGCAGGATTCACTGACAGGAAGATAAGATTTGATCTATCTTCCAGACGAGAGCCTGTTAGACCACGACCACTGGGAGTGATTTCATATTGGGAAGATGGATCTTCTCGCATCACTGGAGTGAGAGAGACATGGTGTTTCCACGATGATTTGAACTAATAGCAGTGAACAGGATTGTACACCACTAGTTGCAAACTGAATAAGATTTCAGTATATAATCAGTATATTCCCAATGGGAAAAAATTTCAGCACAAATAATTTCCATTAGCTCCAGGAATTGCACGCAAACATATGACTTCTCTTTCCACCTCTTCTCCAGTTAATGTTTACATTTTTTCCCCATACTATTAAGGGTGCTGATGTTTACACCGTTGAAGTACTGACTGAATTTCCTCTTGGCTTATCTATGTTTAGCTAATTTGATGAACATCCGATACCATTCAGTCATCAGCATCATTTTTACATCTCTCGGGTCCATTCTAGCTTTTTCTGTCTGAGACATGAACCAATAATTCTTCTCTCTAATGGATAGACCCGGAATGAGAATTGGCGGGTTTCTTTTTTTCTCTATCCAGGCCAATGAAAATCTAGCACTCATGCAAGAAGCGAGACATTGACAAAACATCAGTCTGAATTTATGATGATCGCATCTTTCATTATCACTCATCGGACTCTCATCGTCATTGATTTTTTGATCTTTTGATTTTTTCAGTGAGAAAAAGTAATCAAAGCTTATTTCGTATTGATAAATTCTGGATTAAGAGCTAGGATGACGATCACGCCATCAATTGAGCTCTGTGGTGAACAGAGATTTTCAGTAAAAGAAAGGGAGAGAAGACTTGTGTCAATGTCTCCAAATTTTGAGCTGGAAGCTTCTTTCTGATACAACATCAACAATCTTCCTCTTTTCCTTCATTTTTTCGCCTATTCGTGCTAATTGGAGTTATGCACTTATCTACAGAGAGAGAATAAACAACTAGAGGGAGGGCTTGTTTACATGTTTACAAATGTGGAAGCAAAGCTTTCATTCGCGATTCGATTGAAACTAACAGAAATGGGAAAACATAAACAGTTATGGAGATCATCATTTTTCATTGGTGCTGATAGGGTCCTAATGCTCTCACCATACTAGTGAAGATTTTTGTTCTTGTAATTCTATATACAGGTATCCGGATAGGCTTCTCTCCTCAATCTATAGAAGATCGAGGGTTTGGAAACTTTGGAGCATGCCAAAGTTCATGCCATGATGAGAGCAAGATGGAGAGTCTTTCCATGCAACAAAATCTCTCTTTCTCTTCGGTAGATGTTTTGATGGGATGGATAGGAAACTTGGAGATTATCATGAACTCTAGAGCAGATTTTGGATGATAGCTGTCAGTCTATCTGTGCTGGTATCATGATATCTCTCGGGAAAATTGAATCCGAATCCCACAGTGATCTGCGAGATGTTCAACGATGCTATTTAGACCCGTTTCCACGACGTGATTCAACCCATATCTGGTAGCTCTAGTGTTCCCAGGCATTAATTCTGTCCATAATCGAGACTCATTTAACCTTCTATTGATTGCACAGGCCTGGAAAAATTAGCAAAATCCTCCAATTGAAAATCCCATGTTAAAGTAGAAAGTCCATAACTTTTTTTTGAGACCGAATTTTTCTAAACTGAAAACCTGGTGCACAACTCTAGATGAAATGAACCTAACCCGAACTTCGTAAAACTCTGCCTAACCTAATACCTGATCTCAAACGCTTAGAAATGTCAAATTCATTTTTCTATGGGAAATCGCATGTTAAATTAGAAACTCCATAACTTTTTTTGAGACCGGATTTTTCATAACAAGAGACGTGGTGCACAACTTCAGATAATACAAAACTCATATGCAAAATTTCAATCAAGATCGAACAACTGCTTCTAGGAAGAAAATGAATCACAAAACGGTAAAATTTCTCCCCCAAGGAGTCTTCACTGCGTTCAGACAATTATGAGATGAAATTAGATTATGAATCTGTCAGTAGAGCATCTGATGCTGATAAACGAGTGAATTTAGGCTGCTCAACTGGTGAGTAGCTGGTGGCTTCACTTTCTATGCTATGATGGCTTATTTAGCCTCATCAGAGGCTAACCCATAATCAAAATGATTCAATTACTAGGAAACACTAAAACCATGCACTTTGAAACTCTCCGGTATCTCTTTAGATTTTTTAGTGGAACAGAAAAGAAAGTGTTCAGGAGCTCATAATACGTAACTAGTAGGGTCACCAACCTGGGTCTGAACGCTGCCGTATAAATCGTCATGATAGGTCTCCTTCGATATTGAATGAAAGATGATGTAATGGCATTAATCCTGCTGACAAATTATATTACCTAACCTAACACAACTTAACCTATCCTAACATAACATAACATGAGAGAGCATGAGCTCCGACCCATTGTCACGACGCGACCTAACCAATGATTGATGGCTTTGTCCCACGTGGACATGGGGTCCGACCCATTATCACGACGCAACCCAACCTGAATTTGGTGGCTCTAGTGTTCCCAGGCATAACCTTTGACCATAATCGAGGCTCAAACTAAATTTCTGCTCGCTTAGAGAGACCTAGGAAAATTAGTTCGATCCTCCTATGGGGAATCCCATGTTGAATTAGAAACGACATAACTTTTTTTTGGGACCGAATTTTCAGGAACGATAAACGTAGTGCACAACTTCAGATGATACAAAACTTAGATGCAAAATCTCATGAAGATCGAACGACTGCTTCTAGGGGGAAATGAAGTAACAAAACGTGAAATTTTGTCTCCCCAGAGAGTCTCCAATGCGTTCAGACAATGAATGATTCAAAAATCTAACCATCATTCACTTGGCAGTGTTTTCAATTCACTGATGACCAGGACACTGGAATAGATAGCTTTTTCGAGCATCTTCATGTCTAGACTGACTCGAAATGCTAGAGGAGAGAGCAATCGAGATCGATGAATTGTGAAATCTCGACGACTACATTATGTATTGTATTGAGGAGGGAAATTAGTCTACTAATCAGTAGTTTTCAGCTTCTGATTATCGGAGAAATGATGCGTAATGATCCATGAAAGTTAGAGGGATGACAATATTCTTCTTTTTTCCATGATATCACAATCTCTCTTTTGAAGCCTCATTTTCTGGGTGAGATGAAACTTCCTTATGAGAGGTTCTCTAAGAAAATCAAGAATTCTATTCGAATTCATTCCAAATTAATCAGCTCTTCACATGAATGAAGCATTGATAATCTCGAGTGATCTTTTTTGGAGCATCTCTCAAACCAATCATTCGCTCAAACTTGATGAGAATGAGATTGGAGGTTCATTTAATATTGCATCAAAATTTTATCATGAAGACAGAATCAAGATAATCATTGACCACCAGGAAACTAGTATGATAGGGCAGAAGAACTTCTAGAAAGATGGAGGCGCATCAGCTGTAATCCACGTGGGTTATCTAGGTCATGGACCGTTCTACTTATGTCTATCTTTTCGATTTGATTGTTCCAGCAAACTGTGACATATTTGAGGTGTTTTCAAGAGGAAATCGCTGTTTGTTACTATCATCTCTTATTCGAAATACAAACGTGATATGTTTCGAGAAAGAAAATATGCCATGAATCTGATCGTTTTGCATGAACGGAAAAGATTACCTTTCAGCTAATTTTGAGCAAATTAAGTGACTCGTCATCCTCCAAAATGATAATGGTGGTTTCCAGAGTTACTCTGATAAGTAACAATACCACCATCAATTTAACACGTTACTTACTTGTTGGACAGAAATGAAGTTGTGATTTTCTACAACTCAAGTGATTTATTGATCGTATTCAAAAGCCAATAAAACACTATGTAGAGCACTAGGATTAACCCTACTGACCATTTCATGGAAAAATATTATTTTCCACAGTAACATCTCCTCTGATAACCGTGGTATGGCTCACTTTGAATTTTTTGTCAAAATTGAATGGAGATTTCTTCCAGCTCATGATCTGCACTCATTCTCTTTGTGTAAGAGAGTGGTCTGTGGTTAAGGTGCTCACATCTTACATGGACTATCAGGTTTGCATCCATGACATTACGTGCTCGTGCCAGACCTGTGGTACCATTGTAAAAGATCCCATGACCAAGTCACACAATATAAAAACCATAATTTGTAACTAAGATCTATACTCCGGTATAGATCGTAAGATTTCCTTGTGGCATGTCTAACTCAATATTCAAAGAATGAAAGAGAAAAAGAAAACATTAATCATATGATGGAAACTCAGAATGGAAAATAGATTAAGTTGGGCTTGGAGTAAAGACACAATGAGTAAGATAACCATTCTCATTGGCATTACCATTGAGTTCACATTTTTTATTTTCAACATTAGAGAGCACAGTGAATAGATTGACATTCCAGTGTAACTGTTAATGACAAAAAGTTTATCGTTGAACTCTCAGAGCAAAATAATAGAAAAAATGTACACACACATCAAAACCAGTAAAAAATTGCTATGTATCCAAGTGTCCAAAGGTCCAAGTATCGAAGCAGCTATGAGCCATCATGTTATCAATGAGTGTTAAAAACACTATATTGACCAATCTCTATACCATGTAATGGTAATGGATCTATTCAAACTCTGGTCATTTTATTCATTCATTTTATTAGCCGTGATTTAATCATTGGCAAAAGAACTTGTTAGTGTGAATAATTGGTATTTGACCAATGTCAAAATGAGCAGTGCTATGAGGTCCAGATTTATTTGAATTAGAAGATTCATGATTTGAAAATCTTCGATATCTTCTCCAATGGAGTTTTAAATTTATATCTTCTTTGAATTCAATGCTTGATCTTCAACCCATACTCAAAGCGATTAGTTATTTTTCAAAATTTCATGGGAATTGTATTCAAGCGATGGAAAATTAAATTGTTTCTCATGAACAACAAAGTTTTGAGGTCCATGTAAATGAGGCGATATTTTTTCAGAGTGAAGAGAAAAAATTCATCTCCTGCAAGCGAAACATATACGACACGAAATTTTGCGAAGACCAAAGTATCACGAGAATGAAAGAGAGCACAACGTCATTGATCAGAGGAGAGGGAGAGAGAAAGAAAGAAAGAGAGAGAGAGAGAGATGAACTTCCGGTAGCTATTCCATTATAAAGAATGGAGAACTTCGTTGTCTTCACACAAGAGCAAATAGTCTTTAGAAGAAATTATTTCTAGTCCAGAGTTGCAATATTTTTTGGCTAATTTTGGGATTCCTTTTTCTTATCGTGATGAATTTTTCATTAGTGCTGTACGCTTTGGGACTGTTGGTTGGGATAGCATCAGCTTCATATCTTCGTAAGTTTTCAATCTCCAATTAAACTCCAACTCAATTGCAAATGAATGCCGTATATGATAAGAGCAATAGAATGCTCATCGATCAAAACCGTTCTCTCGAGCAGGAGTAACCGTTCCTTCTTTTTTTATCGATAAATAGATTTTTATAGAACAACTCGATTCAATGATGATGCTGAGTGGGGAGAATCAATATATGCACGATCTGTACGTCTTATTCGTCAGCTCTGGTCTTTACGAGATCAGGTTGATATGGGGAAGGATGTTTTTGCTCTAGATGGATTGAGAATGGTAAGAATTGAGAAAATCGATGATCTTCTCAAAACTATGGATGGTTGGTGGATCCTTCGAGGCGAAGCGGCTGTCAAAGATACACTTCCAATGGCCCAATCGTTTGCTGAGACAGGCTTGAAACGCATTTGTGATGAAGTTAAGAGCTATGTGCCTCTGGTTATCAAAGATTGTGGAAAATATTTGAAAGTCCGTTGCTGCTTCCCAGATCCTTTCAAAAAGCTTGAGAATGACAGTGGTCTTCTGAGCTATATCAGATCGAAAAAGAATCCTTCTGGAGAACAAATTGCAAAAAGCTTGGAAGAAGAAGAAAAACCAAAAGAAAATTTGAATAGTCTGCGAGTATTTTCTCGGAATCAGTTACATTCAGAGACTAACTAAGATGAACTTGACTCGTACACTTTCCAATGCTCGTCTCTGATTACAGCAAATCTAAATGAACGGATTACAGGTTAATCACCTGTATTGATACACGATGTTCCATGGAGAAACTCATCGATAAGAGATAGATATTGTGGGAGATATACATCGCTCATTCGACATCAACATTTCTCCCTCTTTTTCTCTTTTATCTCAAATCATAATTCAAAGAAAGCTAACGCCTACAGGAATAATCTCGATCGATTTTCATTCTGACTTCTGGCTTGTTAGATGGCTTTTATTTCTGTTTGTTCCCCTTTCAAATACGCTGATGCCTTATACATATATTTAATAAAACAATACAATTATCCTTCCCGATCATCTGCTAGTCGTTTGGGACATGCAAATTAATGCTGCTCAATAGATGAGTAGTTGTTGACTCAACTCAAAATGTTTGTTCATCCACCCTCATCTGAGAGGAGCTCATAATCAGAATCATTCAACGCTTCCAAAAAATGGAACCATTGAAATTCGAAATTTTCCACTGTTTCTGTGAAGTTTTGGAAGAACAGAGTAGAACATATTTAAAACCTCAAAATACGTGATCAATGATTCCCGCTCCATTTCCCATCAATTTCTCTTTCTCTCCATGGTGAACTAAGACTCCGACAAACTTCCAACTTCTTGCCGTGGGTTTGTGAAAAACAATAAACTCATCTACTTTCAGCTACCCAGAGATATATGGCGAGATTCGTGGGATATTTCACGCCAGCTTTCTAGTAAGTGTGAATGAATAGACCAATTGCGTATGAGATGAGATGAGTTCATATCACTATACTCATAGAATGGTACAGTCCAGGTACGTACAGGCAATGAATTGCTGTCTATAATGGAGATGAAAACACGATGCTCACGTTAGTCTATCACCATTATCAGGAGATTTGAGAAATTCAAATCAGAAGATCTCCCATCGTAACGGATACAGAAGCTGGTGTTCTCTCCCTTTGTTTTTCTTCGTGAAATGGGGAGAGAAGCTCGATTTATCTGAAAAGTAGCTTGAATATGGCCACATTTCAGGAAGAATAAAAATAAACAGAGTTGAAAAAAATTCTAGGCTTGATAGTTTTCAGTGAAAAGCTGATTTCTCTTCAAAAATAGTATATCAATTATACTCGGCTATGATTTAAACTAGTTCATTATTATCAATCACTGGTGCCAACAGGCCTTGAAGCAAATAGATGGAAAGGGAGTGTGTAGAATTCGCCCATTTTGGGTTTTTTTCGATCCTAGATGAACCTCCGACAAGAACGAATATCGTATCAAAAATTTGATTAGACTCTTAGAACTCGTGATGTTTGGACACCTCTTTGCTATGATTAAACATGGACATCAATGAGCATCTCTCAAACAGGATATTTTAGCTAACTATTCATCTCTATTCTTTGATCTAGATAAGGAAAAATGCCGAAAAAATGATGGAATAGGTTTCAATTTAGAATTTCTCGATTTCAAAATAGGCCCTAAACCAGCTCATTCCACTGTACTATCCGCAGACCATCAGCGTTTGATTTGTAGCGATGAACAATGTGATTATCATCTATTATAACTGCTGCTCGTTCATTTTCTTCCTCAAGGTATGAGTGCGTGATTCTTATCTGTACAGATGAAAAAAGGAACGAAGATAGAAAGATGTTTCTGTCATGATGAATTTTATTAGGAAAGAAGAATGTTATCCAGCTTTGGCTTTTTGGAAAATGGATAGTGTCAGATGGGAATTTTTCGAGTTTTGCCATGATTGAAATCAGTTGACTCTATATTATATTCCAGAATTACAAGCATGGAGGAACGACCAAAATTTACGCAAGTTAACTTGCACGAGCATCTCATACACTCACAAATACTGCCATTATTTATTTATCATTTCGTAGGATTCTCATCAACCCAGAAGCATGATTAACTTGATGGCTTAACGAAAAGTTCATGCAGCTCTATGTTATTGAGGGGAACAAAACCTCTCTCAGAGTGAGGTTCCTATGTTTATTAAATTGAACTCAGTTGCTAGAGTGATCCAGCAAAGATGAATTTCCCATACAGTCAAGAAAATTAATTGGAGGGGTCATAGACTTTCATTCCTCTCTAGGTGCATTCTGTGCTTTCAGCTTCTTAGACAGCAACTCCGTGTTCATGATACGGGACGCTCATGTGAGATGATTGTTAGAGTGATGGAGAAGTGGATTAGCGAGAAGTATAACATCACCGTCTCCTCATCATTAGAGGAATAATGAGAAGTGGATAGGCGAACCCGTGAGGGAGGCTCCATCGGGATGAAATTTTCACAGCGTGATCCTGAAGGAGGGAAAGAAGCGATGAGTATCATCCCTCATTTGAGACATCCTGATTATTAAAGCAACATGCCAAAGTCCTCATCGATTAAAGATTGTGTCGGTCTCTATATCCACTGTAGTACGAAATTCATTGCTTGAAGAAAATTGGGTCTCACAATTGTCAGTGACTTCCAGCTTTGTGAAGAATTAGACTTGGAACCGAGCTAGTAGTTTCGGAAACAATTGAGAAGATGTGGTACTTCATCATATTTTCGTTGATCTATTCAACAATTGGTGAGTGATATAGACTTTTACTGATAATTTCTTCATGTGACTATCGAATTCCTCGTTCTATCTTTTCAAAAAGCTTTCACACCCATAATCGAGCATCATGATAGAGTGAGACGGTATATGGAAGCCAATCTTTGGGTTTATGATGTTCAACACTATTATGATTATTTTGTAGGATCAATTGAATCAGCTCTTAAGAATCCAAAAAAATTAACTGAAAAAGAGAAGAACGCTTTTGTGGAAGCTAAAACTATTCTCAAATCTATCGATTTGTTTGAAATTGAGAACAAAGCTTCAGATATAGCTAGAAAATGGAATTTGACTGAACTCCACATGGAAATTTGCCCCAATCGACCGATATATAAGCCTTTCTTCCATCGACACATTGTTCTTGACCATAATGGTGAATGTCCCCAAGAAGAACACAAAACTTTAGTAGAGCATTTGCGAGCTATGGTACTTCATTACTGTTATCTTATCGAGCCCAAGCTTAAAAAAGCCAAAGGGATACCAGAATCAGAGATCCAAGAACTTTTAGATTTGTTGAGTCCAGAGAAGATACTGGAGAAATTCGAAGAAAATGCAGTCAAAGCTGCAAGGGTCCTACAAGCAGTGGATTGGTTTTGGCCGAAGAAGTGTAACCTTGTTCTTGGTTTCTGTTCATATCGGTATAAAGAAAAGTTCATGTGCCTGAGTTACTATAAACCAAAGTCAGAATGGGCAAAAAAGTATGCTGAACATTATAAGAAATATCAAGGTGAAGAGAGAATTATTAT
Source organism: Brevipalpus yothersi (assembly GCA_003956705.1). NCBI lineage: Eukaryota > Metazoa > Arthropoda > Arachnida > Trombidiformes > Tenuipalpidae > Brevipalpus > Brevipalpus yothersi. The sequence continues at coordinate 1,537 of QZCP01000553.1, read as the reverse complement.
TCCTACTGATGTCTATGGACTAATGTGAGTGTGTTAGACACTAATTGACAAAATCTCAGACTATTCTTGTGGTGGCTGCTGGATTTTCTAATAGACAATAATCAGCCGTTTGATTTTGGATGACCCTATGCTCAAAATGCTCCATGATTCACGATATTTCTCTTTGTTGAGATATGCTGAACAATAAAATGTTGCCTAATATAATAATATAATAATACTCAATGAGGTTTCCAAGTCACTGTCCAGACAGATCGAATAAGATGACTCACCTAAAAAATAGTTTCTACTTCAATCGATATTCAAACTGGAGCCCTGTAGGTATATAGATTCCCCATTGAAAGAGGAGATGTCTCCACTTCGGATAAAATACCTAGTCCTATTATCCAGAGACTTTTCCGAGGATTCCATTCAGATCTACAGACTACCATGTACATGTTCCAGCTTCCATTTCTCCAGGTGAAACTCAGCTTAGCACATTACGTATACATGAGAGCCAATTATGCTGGCTATATTCTCATTTTGGATTCGCGTATATCATCTTTCAATCGCGGAAGAACAAAGAAGAGGACACTGGACCGAAAAAAAAGGTTGATACTCAGGACATTCTCATCCTGATTTTTCTTTTTTGCTAGTTAGACAGCTTAATGACACACTCTACAGCAGATTTCATTAAGATGGGACAGATAGCTACAACTCATAAGATGATAGTCTAAATGGACAGTGGTTTATATCTAATCAGGTAGGGCTATGGGTTTCATCATATTGAACATGGCTATATCATGCAAGACCAACTATCATGAATTTTTCTTCAGGTTTTGTTCCTATGGGGAATTGATTTGTTAAGAATAATATCGGGCATTCACTATCGAATAAGCAAACTGAATCGATTGGAAATCTGCAAAAGGCAATTAAAGGTCATGATTGTTCGTATATCATGATAGTACCGTTATTAGAACAACAGTCTAAAGAGAGGAAAGCTAGGAGAGCTGATCTTGCATGGATCTTAGAGGTGCTAATTTGCATCTCAAATTCTCTATCATGGAAGAATAATCCAAGAAGCCCATTATCTTCTCCATTTTCATCTTCAGACTGAAAGGAAAGTCTCATTTTATCTTCCTCTGGATGTCATCTACTATAGCCCGATCTCCTTACCAAACCCATCCCAATGGTTAGAGGGGAAATGTATTCCTAATTACACGATATCAAAGTGATCTTGAGAGGGGTGAAATATAAAGCGTTCAATTCACTATAACTAGCATCCACGTGGATCGACTAAAGCCCGAGTTGGTGAGAATTCAGATAAATGAAGAGCACTGACAATCCGCAGTTGGAGGATGGAAGGAAGCTCTATCATTACAGTGATGATCAGTCAATTTCATCCGTTGAAGCAGACCGGTTGGTCCCATGGTCATTGTATTTGATCCTGAGGCATTTTTTTTAATCCCTCGAGTACACTATTTAATCCTTTGCAGAGCGTTCTAAGAAATTCGACCGTGAGAAAGGAAAACAATGAGTCTAATCTATTTTTTCTGGTTTT
>QZCP01000552.1:5788-21313 GCA_003956705.1 Brevipalpus yothersi | reverse complement strand
AGCATTCATAGAATCAAAATGGAAGAGAGGTGCTATAATTGTAATAATTTGATTTATGAATTAATGAACAAAATAGTGAGGATCCATAACCTGTCAGGACCCATGCAGAGATTCTTCAATAGATATAATCACAAATCGATCGGTGGATCATCAGTGAAGGTTTGCGATGAATGCCGAAATATTTTCAACAATTCGTCGAGGAGGGCTTCTGACGCTCTATCCCTTGATGAACCTGGGCCTTCTGAAATTCAACTCCCATCTAGTATGAGCCAAAATAGGAATGAAGAGGTAATGAAGATATATGTTTGTTTCCTCTTGTCACAATTAAATGAATTCTTTGCTTACAATCGATAGATCCCTCAAGACTTCCCTTATGACAGCAGCAGTGACACTGAGCTCCTCAGTCAGAGCTTTCACTCAATGAGCGTTTCATCACCTCTCAATCCTTCAAGCCCATTCCATGTATCACCAAGACATGAGCACTCCTGGGGTCAAGATCATGAGCATACTGAGGAAGAAGAGGATGACAGACAAGAAGGGGAGAGTGGAGATGAGAGTGGAGATGGGAATGGAGGAGACGGCAGTGATGATGATCCATCTTATGAGCCTCCTAGAGAACGAGAACAGGGCAGTGATCATGAGGATGCTGACTACACCATCGAGACAATCTCAAGTCATCCTCAGTGTATTTATGGCTGTCAGCGATCGCGACTCATGAATGTCCCAGAAAGAGTGAGGGAAGAAGCCGCTATGTTTAGGATCTTGATTCCAAAGAGAGCTCGTTTCTGTGTGATACATGAACGAGAGTCTTCCAGCATGGAAGATGCCAATATGAGCCCATGTGATCTGAGCTGCCAAGAGTTTGAGCAATATATTACACTCGTCTTGGGTTTCATGAAGGATCAAGGTCATATCCAGATTCCAACCAGGGCAAATGAGAATGTCGCTCTCCTCAAGTATCTCACTTTATTGACCTGGGATCAGTTTTCCGATCTGGTATCCTACGTCAATACTCCACAGACCCACCAAGATATAGGCGCGTATTTGTTCCGTATGAGATCTGGACAGCCTCTCGCTCGCGTTGCTTCTTTGTTTGGCTACGCGAGAGCAGCTTTTAACCGCAGGATGGATCATGTAATGAATGATCTCCTCATGAATTTCAAACCTCACTATCTTGGCTAGAGGCATCTCAATAAGGAGCAAGTTTGGGCCCATACTACTCATACATCTAGAACTCTTCTGCTCAATGATACCCAGCTCCAGGATCACTCGAAGATAACCGTCTGGGATGGGACTTACGTTCATATCGGAAAAAGTTCCAACATTCGGGTTCAGCAGAGAACATACTCAACTCAGAAGAAGACCAATCTTATCAAGCCGATGATCTGTGTCCTCCCTGATGGTTATATCCCTGACATTTTCCCATTAAATGATGCAACCAGTAATGATGCTACCATCATGGATAAGATTAAACGGGGGGCTGAGTTTGCAGACTACTTTGTCCGGGGTGATACCTTCGTCTCTGACAAAGGGTTCAGAGATGTAGTCAATACATTGAGAGCGAAAGGGTTCAGGGTGTATATGCCTCCTTTCAGGCAGAGAGGACAACAGATGACAAGTCGTGAAGCGGATGAATCTTGTGGGTGAGTTGATTAATTAACATTTATTGTTTCACAGATAGTGATGCTCCTCTAATTACGAACAGAGTCACGAAGATCAGATTCATTGTTGAATCGGCTTTCGGTAGAATCAAAAGCCAATTTCGAATGACTGTTCAACTCCTGAGTAACCTTAGTGTTGCAAAATTCGTCACCGAGCTTGAAATACTCTGCGCAATTGTAAATAAATATCATCCCAGAGTCATAGCCGATCAAGATCATGAAGAGGAGATCTGTGAGTGCAAAGTTAGCAGAATGCAGATCGAAAATAAGCTTCTCGTTCCAATCCAAGATCAAAGTCTCTTCCAAGTCCAAACCTGCTTCAGGCTCTATGATCCAGCAGAAAACCTGATCAGAAGTCTAATAGAAAATGAGCCGTATTTCCTCGCAACGGCACGTTACTACTTGAAGCTGATCAATTCTTACAAAGCGAGGTTCAGACAAATGGATCTCCAGCTTGAGGTGAACTCACTGTTTATCTTCGAATTCAAGTTGTCAAATCAATTTTGTATCTTTTTCTCTTCTCAGTTTCAGATACACCAATTCTCAGCTTTCTTCAATTATGAGAACTACAATATACAAGTTCAGCAGCCACTCCTATTCCGTGTGAGGATGTGTTCTAGACACAGGAAGAATACGAAATGGCAAGTTTTCATCTTGATGGACCCTGAGGCTGAAGGATTGAATCAAGTTGAAGAATGGTACTGCAAGAGTGGTTTGAGAACAGTCAGTCCGTGATCACATGCATTTGTGGCAATTATGATGATGAATACTGGATTCTCTGGCCCCGTTCCAAACTGCAGGCTTGGTGAGCTATTCGGAGAAATTCAAGATGATGAGAGTGGATCTGACATTGTGCCAGATGACTGATTCTATCCCTATTAATGTATGCATTTGCAGACTAGTATATCACTCGGAATGAATCTCAAATGATCCCATATTTATGATCAAAAACTTTTTCTCTTATTTCGAGGAAGAATCTGTCGTGTATGATATATATTCCCCATTGATCAGAATTTCTCCATTATCATGAATAGAAACTCATTCTAACCGATTTCTTTCAACAATTTGAGTAAAACATACATCATTTCATCACTTATCGATAACGATCTGAGAAGCTTCGAGACTGCCCGAGGATCATGACATTTTTCCTGCAAAAATCAGAGAGAATAAAGCCTGCTTATGAAGCAACTCGGGAGGTACAGTATTGACGAGTTTTGGGAAAACAACTTAGAGCCTCCCAGCAAGCTTGTTGAGAGTGCATCTCACAGAAAAATATTTCAAATTACCAGTCCGGGTGACAATCTCAGAACGGTGGGATTATCATTGATGGCTAGCTGAAATTCGAGTTTATTTTCCATTTTTGGAAGCAAGAACCCATTTTTGACCAACTTCTCGCAATATTTTTGGTATGAGTCATACATCATTTTATCACATTTTCGATAAGGATCTCAGGGGCACCAAGATTGTTTGGTGTTCACGACACTTTTTCCAGCATCAGTACCTTTTCATCCCAATTGATGTATGAGTCATATCTTATCTTATCAGATTTTTGATGTGTGATAAGAAAATGCTACCAATTTTCAGATTGGATGTTCCATTCTCGAGATATAGCATGAAAATCCATTCTTCACCAACTTCTCCCAACAATCTGGGTATGAGTCATATATCAGCTCGTCACATTTTTTGTGTGTGCTGTCATGACAACAAGAACATTTGGAGCTCAAGACACTTTTTCCAGCATATTGGACTTTTTCGAAGATTCTCTGGCAGATTTATATTTTATCTCATCACATTTTTTGTAAGTGATAAGAAAATGTTATCATATCAAATATAGACCGTCTGATTCCTGAGATAGAGCATAAAATTGGATTTTCACTAGCTTTCAGCAACATTTTGAGAATGAGTCATACCTTATCTAATCACACATTTGATAAGAAATCTCATGACACCATTTTTATTTCGATATGATGAACTTTTTCTCAAATTGGAAAAATGATCATATCTCTGCAAGTATGACTCATACAGAGTTATCAACCCAATTTTCAATCTTATCGCACTTGATAACATCTGATAAGAAAGTCTTATCGAAATCTAAGAGGGCGCACTTTTCCCATTGAAAATGGGTTTTGTCCTCTCTATGAACAAAAAAATAACAATTACATGAAATGTAAACAAACCAGACTCACTCTTCATGCTTTCTCAGATAGAGAGAGTATCTCTCTTTCTATCTCTTTCACTTTCGGAAAATGCTCAAGACTCAATTTTCTATCATTGAAAAATGATTCACACATACATAGCATGAATGGGAGGCTGAATTGCGAAAGAGAAGGAAGCTGATAATCCATTGTCACGATTTGAATTCCCATTTCGATAAATCATCCTCAACACTAATGAGTAGAATGTTCAAAGTATATTTTCTTCAGCCTAAGTGTTGGTTTCATTGAAATAATCGATGCTAGCTATTTTTTCCAACCATCCTATGACTTGAATTTGAGTGAGCCAGTTGATTTTGATGATTTCCTACTAGCTATTCCATCATCTCAGAATTACGATAGAAATCATAGAGGCACGTTTACATGTATTATTATAATAGGGATACTTGATCTGATTGATTGTCAATCCATTCATGCTTCCAATCCCAAGATTTATCCAAAGGTCTTGCCATCTTGGCTGTCTCCTTAGCTCTGCTCTCAGCTATTCGTCTTTTTGGATTCATCGTAACCATATTCTTTGGTGTGATTCCAAATTCTGGATAATTTAACTGAATCCCCTAGTTGCTGAGTAAACAAGAGACAGAATAAAAGGACAATAGCCATTCTCAAAGTATGATGAATGAAGATTTCGATATGGCTCATACTTGAGAATATGCAGGATAGTGATAATTGCTACCTTTGGGACTCCAATCTCTCGCTACCTGGAAATAGCAATTGGCAGAGATAAATTGCTTATATCTCAAAAAAGCCTCCAATTAGCACTTCGAAACTTGCTCATAATTCTTTTCATGAGATGATCAACTCATGATGCGAGTTTCATAATGTGTTCAGAGTGATTTCCAGTGACATGGTCATTTTGGCATAAAATAGATGTTTTTGGTATAATAAAAAAAACCTCCAGTTAGCACCCTGAAACTTCATCAGCATCCTAAGCTCATGATGGAAAATCTATGATGTCACTTCGGTGATGTGTTGAGAGCTATTTCCGCGGATATTACATTTTGAGCAGAAACATGATTTTCCCGGATTCTTCAATTGATTCAGGATTTTATCTTATCATCATTAGTATCAACGAGTTGATCAAAGCATTCACTTTCAGAAAAATCAAGTCATGAGTTGATTTGATGAGTTTGAGATTTTTTCTGGCCAAATCAAGCCTCAGAACGTCAGCACTGATATCTCAAGAACAGAATTTTTACAGGCCTAAAGTAGCATCATTGTGTTTCTTATCAAAAAAATAAATAAGAAAAAGTAGGTTACATAAAAATCCGGCTAGAGCCGTTTTGACTACTATTCTTTCGATTGCGATGAGTCACATTCATGAAACTCCGTACACATGAAGCTGAAATATAAAAATTTATTTTGACATAACGTACGGTTGAAACTCCGAAGTTTCCGAGTAGCACGATGAGGTCTAAGTTAGATTTGGGGATTTCTGACCTTTTTTCTACTTTATTTGCCTGTATGTCAATGATTTGGGAAGATAACGAAAATTTGATTACATTTTCGGAATTCTCGTTTGAAAGTCATTCAGAATTCATTTGTTTGATGACTCATTAATCGAGAAAGAATTTCAATCTCATAATGCTATTATTGTCAGAATGCAAATTCCAAACATGAGGAATCAGCTCTCCAGCAGCATATCTGACTCATGGTATCTTCTGATGGTTCAAAAGTCAGAGAAAATCCATGAATTGCATTGATGAGCCAATTAAGCTCATACTCGGAGATGGAGGCATGTGAGAATTCTTCTTACAGATTGATCATATCTCAGCTCAGACAAATCTGGTCAATCCCCACGGTTATTGAATACAGTATCAATTTCGCAAATTCTGAACGAACTTTCAATTATCTCGCAGCTGAAAGTCATTCGGTTTGCTATTTCTTCTGACTCGAAATAAGGAAATTTGAAGATAAAGACTGATAAGTGACTCTTCGTATCCATTGGATTTTTGCCCGATTCATCATAGTCAATCATGACGTGATACACGGACGATCAGAAGCTTGACATTCTGATTTCGTATGAGAGGTCGTATTCAGTCAAACAAGCCAAAATAGGTCTGTTGAGAGAAGGGAATAAGACCAGATAAGAAAACGATCTTACGTATTTACCGAAATCTGAGAGTGAATCATCAGTTCAAAGCGAATTGACCTGTTCGGTCCAGATGTGCTCGAACTACTGACAATATCGAGCATATCAGAAGAACTGCTCAACAGAGAACTGATGAAGATAGACCAGCGAGCACTCGTCGCTTAGCTTTAGAAATGCAAAATCGAGATAAGAACATCTCTCACATGTCAGTTCATAGAGTTCTGAGACGTGATTTGAGAATGAAGCCATTTCATTAGAGACCTATCCATGAATTGAAGCAAATCGATAACCGAGAAGAGTTCGGATGGCGCAAGCCCTCTTGAGAATGATCCATGATGATCCAACGCTTCTTGAGAGAATCATTTAGACAGATCAAGCTGAGTTCGAATTAGATGGAACAATCAACTCTGATAATAAATCTTACTGGTCTGTGAGTAATCCAAACATTACTAGGACCAGAAATAGGATTGATAAGAGAGGTATTCATGTTTGGGCTAGAATCTGGGTGGGAGGGAGAATTGATCCAATCGGTTATGATGGTAGGCTCACCGCCCAAAAATATCAAGATCTTCTGCAGAATCAAGCTCTACCTCAATTGGGTGATCTCTCACAATATTGGTTCATGCAAGATGGTGCTCCATCTCACACAGCAAGCAGTACGCGAGATTTTTTTCAAAGAATTTTTGGTGAGAGAGTCATTGCCATAGGCTGGACACCTGAGTGGGCTCCACGATCATCTGACTTAACACCTTGTGATTTCTTCTTATGGGGCCATGTGAAACTCATTGTTTATTCGGAAGAAACGGAAAATCGTGATCAACTGCGTTCCTCAATCATGAGCACATTCCAAGGAATTGGTCAAAATCACATCTTCAATGCTTGCATGAGTGTCAGACGGCGTCTCGAAGAATGCATTGGTTTGGGAAGGAATACTGTTCAACATGCACAGGGACGATCACTTGCTCACCATTCAAATCTATTTTTTCTCCTCAGATTCTCAAATTTTTCTCTTCAAATCTCTTCCATTACATGTTTGTTTGAATTTTATTGTTTTCCGTTTCCTACATTCTCTCATCTCCCACTCCTTCTCGTTCTCACTTCTTTTTTTCCTCATTTTCTTTTCTCTTTTTTCATTCTTTCACTTTTTCACTTTTTCACTTTCTTCTCTCTACTACAACTTGGGATTCTTCCAATTTTTCTCTCGTACTCCACCCCATACCAATCTCTAGTTTTCACCACTTTCAATCCACTCTCTCCACATCCAATTTTCTGACTTCCCTCAATCTTCAACTGACCTCCATCTTCTCATGTCCTTCTCTCACGATCTGAATGTCAATCTTATCTCAAATCTTTCAATCGACTGGTGGGACTCGAACCTGGAACTTCTACTTGATTGGTAGAAACCTTAACATATGCTCTATCATGCGCGTTAGAATCAATATCTTTGGAACTTGATACTTCCTTGCTGAAGAATCTCCAGTCGATTTCATTCAACATTCATCGATCTCCAGACCAACAGTTGATCATAGATTCTGATTATCTCGAATTCCTCTTGAATTAATTGTATTCGAAAAAAGTTCTTCCTCTCGACTAACTTTGCTACTTGCCTCATGACCAATTGTTCGATCAGAATTATCAGGAGAATTCTGATACTCGTTCTCATCGAATTCCTCTCATCATTAGTCCTAGATTGGATAACGGAAAATTCATGAAATGATTCGATTTTTTGAGTTTCATGCAACTCGCGTTCACCTTCGAGGCTCTTTATTGCAAAAATTGATATTCTCCGGATTCGTCCCATGAGTCATCAAAAACATTGATTCTAAATAACTTCTCAACGAGAATTCCGAGAATGTAATCAAATTCTCGTTATCTCCATGAACCACTGAGATACGGGCGAATAAAGTAGAGAAAAGGTCAAAAATCCCCAAATTCTCAAAGATGGACTGAATTTGGTAGCATAGAAACACGATATAATAATTGTGGTGCTGGTGCAAGTAATGATCAAGATGAAGATCTAAGAATTGTTCTGATGGTAATTGTAAATCCAGGAATAAGCTATCGAGATATTCCGGACGAACTCTAGATCAGCTATCAAACAGTCCGCAGACGCTTGATGAAGAATGGTTTGCGCTTGAGAATTGCAGCTAAAGAAACTATGCTAACAGAACAGAGAAAAGATATTCACAAATGATGCTCAGTTTTTGATCTCGGGATAGAGTCGTTTGCGTGGATGAGAGTCATTTTTGCACCTCTGAACTTGGGCCAGAAAGGGTTATAAGACCTCGAGGCTGTCGTTGATGATCAATGCGTCAATTTCATTGATTTCTCAGGTAGAACTTCTGTGTCGGCTCTTGGTATGCTGACTGGATTTGGATTAGGTCCTTTGATTAGAATTGGTATGAGAATAAATTCGATGCAGTATTGTGAGGTTTCGGGTTCATGTCTTCCGTTTTCACGCTTGAGATTTTCTCATGATGATTTTTTTCCCTCCGAGATAATTGTCCAATACACACATCTCACATAACAACAAGATGGATGCATTTGAATATGAGGTTTGAATATTCAGACCATCCATCCTATTCTCCAGATCTCAACCCAATAGAAAATATAGGAGGAATAATTGAATATGATCTCAAGTTTTTTCCAAAGGCTAATAGTGCTGATGAGCTTTCTGGCCAGATTTAAACAATATGGTTAACTGTGAGTCAAGATTTTTAGTTATTAACTAATTTGTGTGCTTCGATGGAGAATCGTCTTCGACTTTCCTTGAATAATAATGGATCGCAAACTCGATACTAGTTCAATGAATAAAATTCTTTCCCTCTCTCTTTTTCTTTCTCTTGGTGATCAATAGGGGATCTGATTTGAATTGATCTGATCTTGTTTCTTTCCATATCCATTCTCATTTTTCATAGATTTCATGTTCGACCAGTTTTCAGTGAGCTCATGATAGTTCTTATCTTCCGAGTGAGTATGTTTATGTCAATCTCACTGTGAAAGGCTATATGTATTAGAAAATCTTTCAACATTGTTCTCATTATCCTTGCTCATGTATTCGGCGATGGTTATTGTCCTTCCAAAATATTCCTTCAGATTCAGATCCTACCATGTTTTTTTAACAGTTATCCGAGGAAATCTTGGCAGCCAAAAAAGGTATTGGAATTGGGATAAAATTTCGAATTTTGATTGACGATTACACCATGAATCATGATTTAGATGATTCAGAAAGGAGTAAAACTCAATTTATTCGTATTTCAACTGATAAAGAGAGAAACCTATCAAATCAATCATTCGGAGAACTTGCTTTTCTGAAATTTTCTGATGATATTGAGGTCGGGACATAGTTGGATGTTGGAAAAATCAGATGCATGGACGAATTTCCCGATTCAATTTCCCTAAATGGTTATTACTCTGAACGTAGTGAAGACTCAGGCTTCCAAGTTTCGATATCTTGCAGTTGTTGTATTTTCTGCATCACTTGCACTAGAATGATGAAACTTTGCATATGCATTCCCTGATAGATGAAGTTTTGCCTTCGGCAAAAAGGTGGGTTTCTATAAATTTTGTTCTCTCTGACCACCAAAGGGCTTTTCCGGGGATAATTCTTTGGGGAAAGCCATGCTGTGCATTTGAACTAATCAGAACTAGGCTGAAAACTTCAATTAGAGAATGAGTATTCAGCATAGTCACAAATTTTCCGTAATTTGAGGTCGTCGAAGAATATTCTCACGCGTTGAGAGTTCTGTCCAATCATAAATCATTCTCCGATGGACACCAGGAGAATGATACTAATGAGATTATCCAAAACATCATCCTCTACACTGGCAATCGAAATCAGCTAACAGAACTAATATGTTAAGCCTCTCGAGGGAAGCTTTTCTTCTCGAGTTAACACGAACATGGATATCTCATAACACGTGGATTCTGTGCCAAACATCAATTCTGACAACAGTGAAGCCCAATAAACCCAGGAAAATATGTCTGACATATTCTCAATTGAGGTACAACAGTCTCATCTGAATCGTATCCCAGGGTGAGAATGTACAAAATTCCTCTTCAACGAGAGATTCTCTCCCATTCAATGATGCCAACATACGCACTTACAGAAATTTTCAAAAAATATCCCCAGAACCAGTCTGAGAAACTTATTCCTCAAGCATCAGTTAGGTTGGGTGGTGACAATGGGTCGAAGCTCATGCCCTATCATGTTAGGTTAAGTTAGGTTAGGTTAGGCTAAGCCAGATAGGCATCAGGTTCATAGATTATCGTTCATCCATATGACAGTAGCCCTACCTTGCACTTAGCTATGTGTGGTCCATGTTTCATCGAGTTCCCCATGATCAGTCAGTCCTAGAGTCGACCATACAGTCACAGTTTCTTACACATGTTGATTTCACCCCAATATAGAGGTTTGTCATCTCACATACCACAGACTCTCAAAACATAATTGATCATATAGGAAAATCTCTTCCATACGTTCAGACTAAGGATCGGCGATCCTTCCAGTAATTATAAGCTGTACGTTTGAACATTAAGCTTTAAAAGCTCATCCCGTGATTCTTGGTATAACTTGAGCCAGATTCAAGCGATTTTAGTCAGTAGTAAAAGATGGAAAATCAGCTATTTTATTGATTCGGGGATCACAACTTCAGTACTTGTGCTGAGGATAGCCCTTAACATTGATTTCTGGAGATGGATTGCTCATATTTCTGGAATGCTACTATTAAGCAGTTTGAAACTTTCTTGGAATGTTGACCTCCATGCAATCAAGCTGTAGTGTGAATTCCATCCTATGGTAAGAGTATTTTTTTGAACATCGAGCTAAGAGGAGGTTTTCCAGCATAACAAAGAAAGATACACTCTAGAACCTTGAGACTCTACAGTCTTGATCATGAAATATACTAATCATGCTGTCGTTTGTGTCATGTTGTACGAGTGATTTGCTGAGTCATGAGAGTCTACAGGGAGACAAGGGTTTATCTTCGCTCTGTTACTTTTTCATGACTTGGTCTTACCTGTTCTGTTATGACAGAATTTTTTTGTTGCATGCTCCGAGTTAACTGGTGTTGGTTGAAACCGGGTGGAATTGGGATCCTATGTGACCTAATTAAATTCCTGAATGTTGGCAATCATATCTCGAGAACGAAAAGTCTCGAAGCATACAAGACAGCATAATCGTGTTTCTCATCCAAAAATAAATGAGACCAGATGGGTTTTGAATCTTCTGAAGCCAGGGCAGAAAATGGCCATTATCGGTGATAGCTTTTCCAGACCTCAGACCCATCGCGATCATAAGTTACTGACAATCCTCGTAGAAGATATCATCATGAAATATCCTGTACATGATGGTATATACTGGCAAGGTGGAAATGCTCTCGCTTAAGACTGAGTTGAGATCATGGTGAAACTCAGTTGGGTGGAGTAGATGCATTGAGAAGGGGGTCAGAAAAATAGTGTCTGGAAATTATTGATGGCATTTAATATCTTATCGTATTTTTAGACCCTCTATTGGTGTCACCATAGCAACCAAGACTTCCGGACATGTGTTTTTCATGCTTATTTCCTACTGAGTAGCATGTTTTGATCATGAATAATCAAAGCTCTGTTGTTTCCTTCTGTCTGGTAATTATCTCCATCCATTGACTGTTTTCTTCCTTCCCTCCTCTCTTTCTCTCTCTCTCTCTCTCTCTCTTTCTCTTCATATCCACTTATACTATGCGCATTTTTCAAGATCTATCTGTATATGAATTTTCATCGGAATCGAAAGTCATAGGTGATGGAGTGACACATTCTCGCAATCATGCAACTGTATCCAGACTTGACTTGTATAGCTATATTGAGGATTCCAAGTGAGTAGATTTTTTTACTCAAACCATGAGTTGATGATTCTGTGAATCCAATTCGATGCCCCATAGAAAATATCAATGCTTGAAATTGTGAAAAAAAGTCAGTCAGGAACTACAACCAAACGCATGGGAAAAGGTGTTGGATGATATTTTTCATCTTATTGGGAGATAATAAATCATCAAACTCTCATCTTATGACCCTACTGGCTATTCCATTTTCATAATATCTACATCAATGATAGATGGTAAGTATCCATTTTTGATAGCTCAAAGGGCTCACCTGTTTTTTCTTCAAGTAATGGAAAAGATATAGCCCAACTCATCTTGCTCGTGCACTCGTTGCTAGTTTCTTTGTCTGATCCCCTTCACAATTTGGAAAATATGATCTACCCCTCGTATACTCAATCTCGATCTGTGCTTTGCCTGGCAAATATGGCAGTAAGCCCAAAATGGCATCAATAGTAAAGTTCAACATTGGTAATGACCCATGTTGGATTTGAGCTCGAGCAGAAAACTGTATCAAACAATACAAATTTCCCAACAGATAATAGCGAATGAAATAAAATCTTTTGGCTGAGGTAGGCATAGAGGAAAAGAATGACTCACCCAGGAGCAGGTACTGGTCAGCCTTTATAATACCTGAGCTCTCCAAAATTTCTATGATAGTAGGCTCACGCTCATTCTTCTGTCATGAGCAGTAATGCCCCTTCACTGTGTATTCCAATCTTTCCTTACCTCCCGTTGCTCTGAAACCGTTTTTTGATCTCCTCCCCTTCTTACTGCTTGGATGAGCTTGGAGAAGACCATATCATTTTGACTCACTAGCTGCTAGTCATATATATTCCAACAAACTGGGTGTAAGATCAAAATGGAGGGAAGAGCAAAGGACATGTCCGGAATTCGCCCGTTTTGGGTTTTTTTTCGATCCTAAGTGAACTTTCGACGAAAAGAACGAATATTGCATCGAAAATTCGATCAGACTCTTAGAACTCATGATATCAAAATAGTGACCTGAACGCTAGAACTTTTTTCGAAAATTGGAAAAAAGCACTTTTTCTGACGATAAATTGGATAGGAATTCTAAAAATTATACCAAAAACTGCTTTTGAATAAGTCTCGGTATCTCAAAAACCCAAAAACAGGTGAAAATTCTGCAAAAATCGAGTTTTTCGAAAAAATGATGAATTGCCCACCCTGGTGACAAAACCAGACATATGTTTTTGGACGTATCTTTTTGTATTCTATCAGAAAATATGTATTTCAATTTGTCACCTAGTGCGGAACAGTTTCGAAAACCGGAAAAACCACGAAAAAAGCAGTTTTAGCCTCTCAAGGTCAACCAAATGACTTGGAGACAAAACCGGATGCACCGATTGAGATGTAACTTTTGATAAGTTTCAAGAAAATACTATATTTTATAGGGCTCAAATGAGGAAAACACCTTCAAAATCTCAAAAAACTGCTGAAAAAGGCCGTTTTGGCCTATTTAGGCCTGAGATCGCTCTGATTGAGATCTAACGGTGGGATTCTGAATGTCCAATCACATTTCAATTGAGCAGAGCTTTCAGAAAACGCCGTTGAAGCATGTGATTTGACAATATGAGATAGTCAAATCACATAGAAACGAGGCCGAAACGGCTTTTGACCTGAGGTCACATTTTTTTGCATCCCGAACCATTTGATCTCATATGATACCTATTTCAGTGGAAAATTTTCGAAAAAAAATCATTCATTCATAGTCCTTTTTTAGTCATCATGAACTTCTATTCGATTCTTTCTCTGTTTTTCTTTATTTCACAACTACTTTGAAGACTCACAACTGTAAATACTTTATCGAATTTTAAAGGAAACACCTTGAGCTTCTCAGCAGAACAACTGACACCACGTGAAGGTGAAGCTCATGTCAGTCTTGGACAGTTTTTTCAAGTGGTTTTCCTCGCCTCCACTCAGCTACCTATCTGTAACGCAACTGACAGATCTTATCGTGAGCACTCATTTGCTCAGGAGGCTTCTGTCCTCTCTCAATCGCCATCTCTGTTCGAAGCTTCTGTGCAATGGTTACTCTTCGATAAGCATCCTGTCTCGCACTCATAGCTTGTTTTTTTTCTTTTCTTGTTTATAATTCACAGCCCCTTCTGGCAGATTATCAGCATACTTCTTCTTGGATTGCTTTCTTTTCAAATACTTCTTCTGCTTACGCGAGAGTTCTTCCTCACAATCGCCTCCAGAAGGCTGGCTTGGTCTGGCTGAGGTTCCATGTCAGAAAATGCTCAATAATCAGAAAAAGTTAGCTCAATTGAAGATTCTGGAGTCGACCAACTAGCTTCCTCTCTGACACTGTGGCGAATGATGAATAAATACAGATATCTCCACACTCAATCACTCCATAGCCAAGATTCAATAGTAATCAAACACAAAAAAAGCTTTTGAACATATTATTTCAATTTTTATTATCGATAAACATTGGAAAGAGGTTTCTTGAGTTCTAAATCTACTATTGATGCTGATTCCAGCAATTTCAACCAAAGTTAGTAGGTTTTCAACCTCAATTCCGATCAAAAACCGTGGAAAAATGGCTATTTTTACATAGTTTTGTGTTTTTTGGCAATATGAGTCAATTTCTTGGTGAGTTCAAGGTAACTCAAGCTTTGAGAGTAATATGAAGATGAGTTTAGGCATAACTATCATTCAAGAATCGAAAAAAAATGAAAATTGGCGGAATTTTGCTAAAAATTCAAGGTCGAATATCTTCGTGACCTTTGACCCTATGGGATCATTATTGGTATCATTCTGATCCAGAGACTCAGTTCTCCAAGAATATGAAGTTTCATCAAAATCCATCATGGGCGAAAAACGGGCCTTATCCGGACATGTCCTTTGTCCTCCATCATCCTTCTACATTTTCAAACATGACTTCTTTTGGAATTGTTGGCTAAACTTTATTTTGAACCAGTTGAACAATAATGATAACCATCATGATTGTTATCATTCCCTAGGGAATGAAGATACAGTTGATTGGTTGAGCTATTTGATAGCAAAATATCCATAATACTCGATATAGGGTCAGGATTTTGGTATATAATAATGGAACCTGAGCACTCCTATCGTATCACATTCTCGAATCAGCAAGGACACTATAAATTCCTGCTCTGCCAATCCATATACCATGATTTCCCCGCCATCTTCCAGCAAGCTATTTCTAAAATACTCGAGAGATACAAATTGATAAAATTCTTTCAATCACAATTCATCAAACAATAGGTTTTTCACTAGGAAACGGGTATTTCGAAACAAATTCGCTCATCCATCTGTTAAAATAACGAATTATTAGTCATATTTATTGAGATAGCCAATAGATATTGTATCAAATATCCATTCCAGTGGTCATCGTCGAATATGAACCATTCTCCCAGTTAAAATTTCGTACTTCACCCGCACTCGAAACAGGCAAGGAAGCTTGTGCAGCATGATTCGAAACCAAATCATGGACTGTTTTGATCTCTGAAGCCTCATCTCATCGCATTAAGCTTGATTAGAATAGAAACGTAGCTTGTTACTCGATGAATTACGCGAAAATGAGAGATTCGTGATTGGATATTTATATTTATCCACATCTTGCGCCCAATAGAATCCTTCTCACAATTCTCCACCATCATGAACAGTTTCTCAAGGACTATCACATTCTTTATCGATAAAATGAGCAAGTAGAA
>QZCP01000551.1:0-21552 GCA_003956705.1 Brevipalpus yothersi | reverse complement strand
CATAGACCTTTATGGACATATTTGATATGGATTTATTCACCCTTTTCTTCTTTTTCTTTTATTCCTTTTCCATGGTCTTAAATTTTAATCACATTTGATGCACCAAATTCTCCATGAGATAAATTTATTTCCAACCCTTCAAAATTATCTTTGCTTTTATTGCATTCGTGATGGGATTCATGGATCTAGTTTTTGGACTGAGTTCTAATCAATTCTTGTTTCGTGACAGTTCTATGGCATCGTATGAGAGCTGATATATATCAACGAGACAGTCCATTATTCTTTTTCTTTCTTCCAGGCATTGCTGAATTTTAATGAAGATATCCTTGACAACTCTCACTTATTTCTCGTAGCTTATCTTCACATTCAGAGGTAGGGAATATGTTCGAGGTAGGCTTGTTACTTTGCTATGTGATATCTGCCTATCAAGCACTGTCCTTCACTCCAGCCCTTCAGGGCTGATCAGCCCCTCAACGGATTTGAGCAAATATCTTCATCCAGATCAATTTAAATATCAGCCTAAGACAACTAGACTATTTCTATGTAAGGTCTAGGGTTGTCAGAGGTCATAGGACATGATTTCGAGACTTTTGAGCCATCATCAGAGGAGATAGAGGTAAAAAAAGGTAATCCTAAGAAGAAAAATCGGAGAGTCTAGCTCTTCAAATGAGAATCAGAGAATATTCAAATGGATTGACTACTGGCTCCCCAGACACATCATGGAACAAGATCAATATGAGTTCCAATTCCAATTTTCATTGTCTTGAGAACAGGAGCTTTGCCATTCATCTCATAACCTTCCTTTCTTAGTGGTGCGTCATCTCTTCGTGCTAAATCTTTTCCTCACTTCCCATGGCCTTCATTCCACAAATGCTGATACGAAACAGATAGAAAGAGAATGAAGAAGAGAGAAAGTCAAAGAGAAAGGATTGTGAGAAGAACCTTGTTCAAGATCAATTGGGAACAGATCAATCTGATTTTTTCTTCATTTCCTGCTTTCTCACTCTTTCTTTATCTCTTTCTCTTATTCGCTATACCCATCATTGAGCTTGTAAATGATGAGAATCCCTCGCGTGGGATGCTGACATTCGCCTTTATCCTTGTTCCCGAGGTGAAAAGTGAAATAATGAAGCAATGATATACATGACGGCATAAATAACTAGGTAGCCAATACAGAATGAAATTGATCAGCAGAGTTTGATCTAGTTCACACTCAGCTGTGGTGCATTTTCCAAGCTTCCTATGTACGATACTGTGTGTGTATTCATTGATAATAATGATTACATTTGTAATTCAGTCAACCTGAAAGTATTCTCGCTTACCCTTTATATTTACAGCATTTTCTAGCACAGATGCGAGTATTTATATGTGTGTGTGATTTAAATCTGTCTGCTCATGGTGACAGGTTCATGAGCATCGAGTGTGCCAATGATATGTGTAGGATTCAAGAATGTCCATCGTGGAGAGACTAGCACTCGATACAATAGCCAATTCAATAGTAGAATTTCTACCCAAAAAATCCATTCAAAAGAGGAAGAACTGTTCTAGACTCGAGTTAAATAATAGCAGTCTCTGACTGATCCATATTGACAGAGTGGTATCATGATGATGAGGGAGAGAGAGAGAGAGAAAGAGAGAACAGAAAAACACATCAAAATTGAAGCTATTCCTCTCTGGGTCAAGAAGAGAAAAAATACTCCCATAGACAAATGATCTATTTTGCTGTGAATTCGTGATCTTTACACAAAAAGATGTTGGAAAAGTGGGAAATGCTTTTCTTTTCACCAAAATAGTTGCCTCTTATGGAGGTGAAACTCGTTAATTTTGAAGCTAATGGATTCCTTGTACTTTTTCTCTTTCTCTCTCTCCCTTGCTTGCCTCTTTCCCGAGGCCCACACTAATGATGAACACTTAAATAATGAAGCCCAATTCTACCATGTTTACGTATAATTTTTTATTTCCATCACTATTTTGGATTTTTGTTACTCAATATACACTCACACACACATACACTTTTCTTCACTCCCAATTCTTGTTTGGGTGTCTGAACACTTCTTTTCATCTCTCTGTCTCTCTCTCTCTCTCCCTCTCTAGCCTAATGGTTAGAGTGATGGTTAGTAGCACTCAGGCTCCTGGGTTCGAAACCAATCGCAGGCAGAGGAGAGGTGGGCACCAGTTCGGGTCGTCCCACAAGGGTTCAAATGTAGAGACGTGAGTCTCTCGCCTCAGCATACGGTGACGTATGTGTGTATCGCGGCTTAGGCATGCGTGTACGGGGGTATGACTGGGAGAGATCCTTTCCTTTCCAAGGGGTGCGAAAGAGTTCTGTATGTGAGTCAGCCGATGGCCGGTGTATGGAGACTTAGATTTCATATCGGTAATTTGGGGGGTCAACATGATTCCCCTAATCCCCTGGACAGGCGCCTTAATGGTATCGTAGGGTTCGAAGTGAGCTGGGTTGACGGCGCTGGTATTCGACAATCGGTGAGCGTGAGGTATTACTGACAGAAGGCGGAGGCTATATGGTCGTGCTACCGCCGGCTTGCCGGTCTGAGTGCCCCAACTTGGCTTTACGGTCCACACATTTACTGAAATCTCTCTCTCTCTCTCTCTCTCTCTCTCTCTCTCTCTCTCTCTCTCTCTCTCTCTCTGGACCTGCGTAAGAGAGGTGAAGAATTGTATCGACACATACACAATATTGCGCGTCTTTAATCGGTTGACCCAATTCATACGGCTTCGAATCCCTTCCGGTGATCATCATCAGCCTCACCATTAACAAATCTTTTACTCTCTCTCTCTCATGATCAGATAACCTTCCAATAACCATTTTGAGATAGATTCGAATAAATCTCTCAATAACCATGGACGAATCCTGCTTGGGATGTGATAGGACCTGGGAAACAATTCAGAAGAGAGATAAAGTGAGAAAGAAATATACCAACACAGATGATGAGATGGCTATGTTAATGGCCAAGAGGTGTGGATACAGTTGTATCCCAGGGATGTTTATGTGTAAAAAGTGTCAAAATGGATACAACACAGAACGAACTAGGAAATGAAGACAGGAAAGTCAGGATCCCAACCGTCCAAGAACGACAATTGAAGAAGTCTTCGAACCAGTTCCTAGACCATCTGGGAAGGTGGTCAACTTGGTGAAATTGAGGCTTCTGCCAGCTCTATACGATTCCCACCGATGGATCTATGCTTAGTCCTCTCTTGTTCAAACCCCCACACAGAAGATCCCAAGCTATTCGATTCCCACCCATGGTTGGAGATCTGAGTGAGGATTACGAGGAGCCATATGAAGAATCTGGTTCAGATGATGATCCAATCTTCGAAATGGAAGAGTAAAAAGATACTGAAGGTGAAACTGATTTCGATGTAACCATCTCAGGTCATTCTTCTTGAATCTATGGGTGTGAAAAACCAGTTTCACTAACAACAGTTCCCGTCAAGTTGAGAATTGAGATGCTGATCATATATCGAGCATTCATATCCAAAGGAGCTCGTTTCTGCAAGCCTCATATGAAAGAGCCTCTTCAAGAACCAGTTCTCACTGACGAGGAGATGGATGTTCCTCGATAAAGATAAGCTCTGAAGCTCGTCATCCAGCGTCATAACATGATAGGAAAGATAACCATTCCAGAATCGGAAGAAAACAGCTCAAAATCTATCAAACAGCTAATGACTCTCAACTCTGAACAATTTGATGACTTGCTTAAGTATATTGGTGTGGTAAGAGAGCTTCGTCAGAGTCTAAGAGCTTACCACTTCAGATTGAGAACAGGACTATCCTTGCGTGAAGTTCCATGCTTCCTAAAATCCCTAAATCAACGCTTCACCGTCAATTTGATTCGATTTCAGACAATTTTTTTAATTATTTCTGTCCCCTCAGCCTTGGATTTCATCACCTGCAGAATAGAGAAGAAACTCTCAAGCACCACACTAAGATTGCAAATAGACTTCTCTTATCAGCCAAGCGAAGAGATCAACTATCCAAGATAACAATTTGGGATGGCACTTACATCTATGTTCAGAAAAGTTCAAACTTCGAGGTTCAGAAAGAGCTTTTCTCTGGCCAAAAAAAGCCCCCTCTTCAAACCGATAGTGTGCGTGTTCCCTAATGGTTATATTTATGAAATACATCCATCCAATGCTGGAACACACAATGATGCTAGCATCATAAAACGAATTGCGCAGAAAATTCTATGCCCTCTCAATTCTCCGGTCCCGGCGGCATTTTATTTTTGATCGAGGCTTTCATGATGTGGTCGCAGACTTTCAAGGGAGACGATTAAATGCATACGTTCCTGCTTCAGCTGCTGGGAGAGACCAGTTATCATGGCAAGAAGCTAACATAAATTGCTTGATAACCAAGACTCGCTGGGTTGTTGAAGCTGTGAATGGTAGTCTCAAAAAACAATTCCGTGCTCTCCATCACATTGTTGAAAATACCAATGTCAAGAACAAGCTCAAAGATTTGAAAATATGTTGTGCAATCATCAATAAATATGGGGAACGCTTCGTATCTGATAGAAACCATACTGACGAAATCGTTAGTAGAATTCAGTCACGGAGGACGATTGAATAGAACCTTCAATCAGTGATGATCGAAAATGGCTTCGATAGGAAGCAAATTGATTTTCAAACTCTTGATCCCCTGAGAGCACAATTTGTCACACCTGCTTTCACAATGGATGAGCTTCATCTGATCGCAACAGGAAGCTATCTGGTTAAATATATAGACCCTTACGTCGATGCATGTCAAGAAGAAGAAGTTGAGAATTTGGTAGGACGAATGAATATTCTGATTCAGAATACTGATTGCCATCTATTTTCATAGCTCCGAGTATATGATAAAGGCTACTCATACTTACTTGAACGGAAAGGAATACAGGCTAGCATGCCTAAACTCATTCGAATGAGAATGCTATCGAGACATAAAGCAAACATATCTACCAGCTCTTCATTGTGATAGATACAAGAGCCTCTGGATTAGAACGCCTCGTTGCATTTTGCTGCAAATGTCGGAGTGGGCTCCGAATGATAAATCCTTGTGGTCATGTCATTGCCACCTTTCATGTTTTAGGCTCAGGTTTTTTGGGTGGAGCTCCAGCAGCCACTTTATATACTGTTTTGACTGATCATCAACATGGATTACACGATGAGAGTGGAGCATATTGCTGATCTCCGTGAGTAAATGTTTAACTTGTCAATTGAGAATGAATTTCAATATAGAATAAAAGCTTTTACTACTCCATGACCAATTTTGATAATGTTCAACCGCAAAACGAGAACTTTTTCCTAACTCCTCATGAAGTCTTGAACATGTATCATCAGAATAGAATGAATTCAGGTTAGTGTCGAGTAATCCGGTGGATGAAGGTGACTACTAGTTTACCATTGATAAGCTATGAATTGAGATGAATCCCTTTTAATTTTTTATTTGAGTTCGAATATTGTCATGAGTCATCTTATCTCATGTATTCTGGCTTGTTCTTCCCATTGATGAAAGAACTTCTGCAATATCTCGTGCGGTCTTGAAATATGAGCGAAATGGCTATTTTGGTGCTAACGGAAAAATTGATTATCTCGAAAAAAAATATGTTCCACCTCTTTGAGAGATGAGAAGTAGATATATTCTTGAGGAACTTAAAACGATCTTTCGACTGGGCTAGGTTTCAGGTTAGTGGCATGAGGTTTAGAGGGGTTAGCCAGAATTAGCACTTTGGAGCGGCTTTATCTCATGTAAGGAGTTGTCTGGGAAAAAAAGTCGTAATGATAATTGTTCCAAGTCTTAGGGCGAGGAATCCGAAAATCTACTTTTTTCAGGATTCTCCTGCCTAGGCAAATCACCTATGGGAAGTGGGACACCCCCTTCGATGCAATCTCTATCTTTTCCTCTTTCTTCCTCCCCCTCTTTTCTCCAATATCATTGCGAGAAGACCAGAATCATCATTATTCTTCAAATTGGGAAAAAGAGATAACTTCATCGAATTTCTGATTGAAATCGAATTCAATCATCACGTGAGAATGATGCCATCAAATGAGTATGATGATTGAGCGAATGATATGTGAAGCTAAAATTGAGAATTGATGATGCTTATCATCATTCCAGCAATTCCACAAGACTATTGATAATATGGTTCACGATGAACTCTTGGAATTTTAGCACATTCAACTTCGATGAATTTTTCTCGATGGATGTAATAAAGAATATTAGACTTTAGTAAAAATATAAAGCAGGAAGTTTCCATCATTTTACTCATCCCACTCAGTTTTCCTGAAGTTGAAGTTTACCCCTACTGATCTGGTTCTTTCGTTGTCGTGCTCTGTACTACTGTAACCTTGTGCTCTTGTGCTTGAGTTTTGTGCTTTGTAATAATGGTTAATACTTGCAAAGGTGGTCTACCTGGCCCAGTGAGGCGCAAACGCATGATTCAGAATATTGATTCTCTCCTTGAACTTCTACCAATTGTTAAACATGATTTGATGGCAACGTTCGATTCAGAAGAGCCAAAAAAATCAAGTTCCTTGGCCTTTCACCAAAAGAAAAAAGTGAAACATCTAACCATGATCTTATTGTCAACGAAGTCGATGATGAAAATTCTCCAAAGCAATCGGAAACATTGTCGAAGGAAAATGAAGAAATTGTGCCCAGCCAGATCATTAACGGAGAATAGACAACTATTCCCTGGTGGAATAAAAATTTCCTCTGAATCAATATTTCTGAAAATTAACAGTTCAAAATTCCAGAAACAAAAATTATCCTCTTTCTACTACAGAAATATACCAAACCATTTATAGTTATTTGATATATCTGTAACCCCAAATACAAAGAGAAGAAATCCTCATTTGAGCTACTGAGCATGACTAGTTTCCGTTTCAAATTTCATCGATGTAACGCTAAAAGTTGATCCTGAATTCTCCAATGTTAATTAGGTGGATTGATGTTGTCATATTCACTGCAGAACATACCCTCTTTTTTAGTAATGGTTTGCACAACCATCACTATTACTACTGATATCTTCCGAAATATAGATTTTGAGGGCTCTGTTATCAAGAATAAGATCGAAGTGATTAGAAAAATTCCTTCAGACTGCCCACAAGTAAATCACTCAAAAAAGGTTCCATAGAAAAAATCGTTTGAATGAGCTTTTGTCTGAATTCTCAGATATGCTCGCAACCCATGAATATGATGTTGATTTCTATGTCACTACGTCCATACCGTTGCTCAGAAAAAGATTAAAAGCGGTCCGATGAGCTCATTCCTGAGAGGATCTACACTCTCTGGTGCATTCTGATCATAGCCTCTTAGTTTTTGACATTCACCGGATTCTAATAATCTGCAATCCCAATTGTTGATCAACTAATGATCGATCTCTGCACGAATGCAGTGAAGTTTTACCAAGCGAGAATATGCTCATTCCTCCTCAAATGGTTTCTAAGCAAATTTTCGGATCTTTAGATCTCATGAGGATCAACAACGAGGGGGGGTGAACGCACTGGCTTGATATGGGTAAGTTTGTTGTTGGTGAGAGAGAAGAGAGAGAGATTTTGTTTAGAATTTTCAAATGGATTGCTAGTGAGAGAGAAAAAAAGACCAAGTTTACAAAGAATTCATCAAATCTTTGTGAAAAATATCCATATTTCAATTTCCACTAGACCAAACACTAAGCAAACGAGCGAGCGTAGCGAGAGAAGTGAGCACTGCTTCTAGTATGAGAAAATAATCTCAAGCCATTCGATGAGTAAAAATGAGAGAGAGCAGATGGAACAGACTGCTGGAACAGCCAACGAATTAAACTCCTTTCGCTTTTACACAATCACACTTTCCACTTATATTTTACTGATTGGATTATTCAACCATTCATCGAGACGACATGGGCACTTGGAGCGAGAACTCCTTGATTGAAGGAGGTTGATTGAGAGAATTCACAAATACAGAAACGAGAGAAAAGACTGGAAGAATCAATCAGATGAAGTATTGAGCTTTCATGTTTCTATAGGCAGTACCCACTCCACTCGCTCGTTCACTCGGAGTTTGGTCCAATGGAAAAAAGAACATTTCTTACAAAATTCATTAATTCTTTGAGAACACAATCTCTCTCATACACGCCCTCAATCCATCTCAGCCCATTCTACAATTAAACCCAATTCAAGCAAATGCGTTCTTTGCGCTTGCTTGCTCGCTTGATCAAAATCTAGACAATCGAAAATCATCTTGTCAGAAACTATTTGGAAATTAAGACTCTCTCTCTCCTTCTTTCTTTCTTTCTCTCTGATCAAATTTTTTACCAACAAACCAAAAAAGCCTAACAATGTTCTTAAGCTCCGACTTTTCTACTGATTTTCTTCCCATTAATATATGATTGCTGATCAACTGATGATTGATCTCTGCATCAATGCAGTGAAGTCTTACCAAGCGAGAATATGCATATTTTTTTCATTCACATGGAGATATGATCAACTGTTTGTTATGGTTTCATCTTTATTTACTTCTGACCTACAGATATTGTCCATTAGTGTTTTCACATGATCACCGCAACATTGTTAATTTTAATGATGTGACAGCAAGGATTGTGAGTGGTTTGAGAATATATCGAACTCGCTTACCAGAGTTCATTACGGTGATTCAGGCTCCATATTATTTCAAATGAACTTTGAGAGAGCATTACCATACAAAGTAATCATCCTCAAGCCTTTGAATGGATGGACAATCTACTACAACATGAGTGATGTCAAATATTATATCGTTGTCCCTGATAAAGAAGAGCATTTGGAGAGAAGAAAAGACTCTTTCCAGATCTTTGGACCCATGAGTAATAATGGTTTTTGGATATTCAAGATGTTCAATAATGAGAAGAGCATTTTTCATTGGATTCAATGAAGATAACAGGATCTTCAGAACCCGAAAAAGAAGCTATTATTCGCCAGAGGGTCTCTGATGGACAGAGATGGTTGTATGAAAGTATGTTCGAATGGAATGGTGAGCTATTTCTTTGCTATTACTCAAGCACAGTGATACTCTTCATTCGTTTGAAAAATATTCCTGGTGATATTGAATCGAGAGGAACATATATCTCGAGTTTTTTCCTTGATATACAGAGCACAAATTTACTCCATGTCATCTTTTGTCCATCTTATCCGCATCCTTTTGTATATATCTTTCATTTGGTTGATAAATCCACGGTTTTCTACTCAATAAAACTGGACGATGCTATCAAGATATCTGATGAAAGCATTCAGCACTGTAAAGACAAGAATAAGTATCCATCTGATTTTTTCAAGCTTGAATCTTTTATTGCCGACTCATCCAAAATAGAACTGTCTGATACTGATAATTGTACGGAAGTGCCTGTACTGTTCTATTTCAAGGAATCGACACCATGTTTTAATTTGAGCTACAAGATTCAGGCCAGAGATGCTGATGCCTATGCAGTTGGACTCGATTTCAATGCAAAAATCTTGTCTTTCATTGAGAAGAGGAAAGACGTAAGATGTGATCTTGGTGAGTGTGGAAAAGTGAAAGATCGCTGCACACGTGAAGACACTCAATTTGATTCATCGAGTATCATTTCAACTTTTTGGAATTCTGATAATTTCACTCTCATTCATTGGACCAAGAGTGCCCAAATGGAGCAGTCCAAACTTCTCGATTGTCAATACTTTCCATCATGTCCTATTTGCACTCTCTATGGAGGCTTCAATTGTCAATGGAATTCTTCAAGTTGTGTCAAAAAAAAGCGATGGTAATGGACAGCTCTCAAGGTCCTGTTACTCTAATGTTACAGCTATCATCAGAAGTGCTGGAAAGCAGAACTATGAGCTTGTGATTAGGCTACCATACAAACTAAATGAAGGAGCTGGAGAGAAAGCCTCGCTCATTCTGAATAGTGTCGAGTTTTTCGATGTTCGATATTCCAATGGTGTTTATCTATTCAAGATGAATAATAATAATGTCAGTCTTAAGGGGATGCAGATCAAAATAAAGCGGGGCTCCTATGAGATGATTAATTCATTTACCATCAGGAAAGAGAGACGCCCAGGTCCTCGGTATATCCTGATATTTGTCATCATTTTATTTGTGGTCACCATTTTATTGGTGATTTTGTTTTGTTTCTTCCTGATAAGAAATCATAGGAAAGCTGAAACTGAAAACATCTCATCAATATCTTCCTCTATCCCAGTGCCTATTGGATCTGGGTCTCCAACAATGAGTTCGAGTTGGTATGGAAAACTTTTCAAAAATGAATCATAGCTCCTTATGCTGAACATAATCCCCTTTCAAACTTTCTTCATTTTATATTTATCATAATACAATGTTAAAGAAGTATAAATCTTCCTTATTAAAAATTTTCATCTCATTTGCCCCCGATTTGTGAAGAATTAGCTTCAGAGCTCAGATCAATAAAACCTTAAAGCAAATGCGAAAACTTTAAAAATCTCATATTTTCTGGATAATCGATCACAATTCGGTTGAAAAGATATTTCAAAGCTGTATTGTACTGTATCAAAATCTGGATGTTTTTATGCAGCCATGATTTCTTGTCTTATTTTGGCTGACAATGAAACTGAGTATGAATAAGCGATCGAATCAGTACTGTTTTGGAGAACATTTCGAAAGCTTTCATGAACAATCGAGAAAAAATTCACGAATCAAGACCAATGACTGATGAGCACATAAAATTGAATAGAACCGATGATCCAAATGAATTTTTTGAACAGGGTTCATGTTTTCCAAGTGATATTTTTAAAATATCTTCAGATTAAATTATGAATACAATTCATTTTCGCCGTGTATCAAACATCTAAGCATTATTTGTTTACATGATTTCAATCATGTGTTGAGGGATAAGTTACCAGCATTTTTTGGTAGATTTATTCAATTGTTGTGAGATTTTTTTATCCTAGCTTCATCAGTTGTTTGCCAAATTTTCACCAAAATTCAATTAAATAAACAAATGATCGAATCAAAATTGTCAATCTATGTAATATTCTTGCAAACTTTCATCATTGTGAAAAATATTCAAATTGTGTACTCTCATAACGAAAGCAACATTGTCAATTTCAATGATGTGGTGGCGCGAATTGATCATATTGAAGATGATGGCAAAACTTCCAATCGAACTGTGGTCAAATATGGGGATATTGAGTCTTTCTCGGTACCAGTTAGCCGTGAGAAGATTTTCAATTACAAGGCAATATTCCTCAAACCGATAAGAAGTTGGACTATCTTCGAGAATGAAACGCATATTATTATTTCCAATAAAGTTAGAAGTCGATATAAATTGCGAAACAACAGTTTCTGTGGACCACTGGCAAAACGTGGCTATTGGAGATTCAATCAGATTGATGGATCAAAACAAGATAATGTTTCATTAAGTGCCTATGGAAAGCTGTTCACGGGTGATCTCAAATTGATAACTACCATCAATATCTTACCCACCAAAGGAACAATCTGGAAATTTATTCAAAGATTCGAATGGAATGATGAATTTTTCGTTTGCTTTCAAACTGGTGAAGAAACGCTGGTCATTGTGCGGCTCAAAAATCCTAGGAATCCAGAAGCTCAAGGCAGATATATTTCAAGCTTTTTCTTCGATACCACCAGAAAGTCTTCTCTCTTCTTTTTACCTTCATATCCTAGCCCAAGTGTTCTCTTTTCCCACTCAATGAGCTCTGATGGCACACTTTATCATGAATTCAAATTGGATGAAGTTTTGAAAATCTCAGATAACGGGCTTGAAGAATGCTCAAAGCAGAGCCGCTATCCATTAGGTTTCCTTTCATTGAGTGCATATATACGCAGCCTTGCTAGACTCCCTGCAAGACCTTTGAATTGTACAATCAGTCCAGCTCTATTTTCCATGAACAAATCTGAACCCTGTTTCAAGCTTGGACCAACTGTCATGGCTGGTAGCATTGACACATACGCTGTGGGCCTTGTTTTTAATGTGAAAATATTGTCCTACATTGAGGATGGGAACGTGGATGTGAGATGCAATCTCAATGAATGTGGAAAAAAATTGGCAACATGTAGGCGAGAAGTAATTTCATTTCATGTTGGAGAAATATACTCAATATATTGGAATTTTGATGATTTCTCCCTTGTCAGATGGACTAGAGAAGGTCGAAAAGAATTCAGACTTCTTGATTGTGAATATTTTCCGAGCTGCTCATTATGTACTCTCTATGGAGGCTTCAATTGTATCTGGAGCTCATCGGACTGTATCAAGAAACTCAGTGGTGCTAGAAAATTTCGTGGATCTTGCTATTCAAATGTTTCTGCTATATTGGTCAACTCGTCTGCCTTCGATGATCTGTTTGAGCTTCGGGTGATGTTTCCCCATGTACTATATGGGGAAGGTGGTGAAAAGGCTTCCATAACATTGGACGGAAAAGAGTATACCAACATCGATTATACCGATGGAGACTACATTCTGCAAAATATATCCATCAAAAAATTTAGAAAACCCACAATCAATATCAAACGGGGTTCCTACGTGATGATAAATCGCTTTACAATTCTTGATCATGAAGTGGATGAGGAATCTGAGCTAATTTTGAAAATAATCATGGCGATTGGTGTGGCCTTAACAGCTACTATTTCTTATTGCTGCTTCATTAAGAAAAGGAATGAGAATAAAGATCCCAATAGACGTTCTAATAATGATTCTGAACCCACCGTACGATATAAGGCGCAATAGTAGGCTTGATAATTGCTTAGAAATCCTCTGATAATTAATGAATCCTATGGTCAGCGAAGTTATGCCCTTTTTTTGGTTCTGAAAGATCATATTCCGTCACGAATTATTCAACCAAATAACGAAAAACAAACAAATAGGTGTATGATTAAGTTTTTCTCTCCTGATCAGATTTACGATTTGATAAATAGCGTAAAATTTATGATTTGAATGAAGCTAATTTCCTGAGATGTCAAGTTCCAAATAAACCATCGAGCTTATTAAGCAGAAAAAATTCCATCAGCTCGATTGGACAACAATGTGATAATATTTGAATAGTCAGCGGGTTAGCTAGGAAGCTGAACTTTTATGATCAAGAATATAGCACAAGGTTCATAAATCAAATTGAATTAACATTAACTTGAATCAGTGTTTTGCATAATAAACAATTAGACAAAAAAACAAATTTTCCATAGAATTTAATGAAAATTCGATTTTTTCTTTTTACTTTTTAGTCATCTTATATCTTATATTAATATAAAAAAAATTGATCACTTAAGGCCTTGTACTGCCTCCACTGCCTCCACTGCCTTATAAAAATTGAGCCTCATAAACAAAAGAGGACTCGATAGTTTGAAGAAGAATGTTATTCGAAGGTAATGGATAGAATTTGACAAATTGGATCCGGAGAAATGGAAGAAAAGGCATTTCGAGCTATTTGAGGACAATTTTCAGCAAAAGTTTTAGACCTTCAACTTGCCAATCTTACTGAATATTATCTATTCTATTCTAAAATTAGTTCATTAGTTAGGAATTCAAATTTCTAACGTATGTATTAGACCAAAAAACGAGCGAGCGGAACGAGCGGAGCGAGTGGAGTGAGCGGATCCTCTAGTTAAATTGGATAAGAAAATGATATCAGTTTTAATTGAGTCTTAATTACTGATTATTGCTTGTTTTCAGCTCTATCCATCATTTCCACTCTATGGCAGAAATTTTTTGCTTAATTTTCGAGTACTTTTTCTCTTCTCTTTAGCAAGCTCTGCTCTTTCCGCATCCGTTTTGCGTCCTCTCTTCTTCTCATCGGGACGCTTATACTCGAGGGCACCTTTGCATCCTTTTCGACAGGACTGGACACATTTGTGGTTTGGAGCACCTTCTGCCTTGCATGAGAGCCTTTCATGTTTAATTCTTGAATCTCTATTGGCAAGGACTCTTGGACAAAATTGACATTGGAAAATTTCAATCTTGGAAGGCTCGACTTTTTTCATCATGCCTGGCGAGAGATCGGCGTTTTCTTCCTCTTGACAATTTGGTCCAGAATTTTTCTCCGAATTTTGGTGAGAAATTTTCGTATTGGAGCGATCTATACTCTCTCCAGCCATAGGCATTTTCTCCTCGAAGAAAACTTTAGTTTTCAGGATCAGCTCATGGTCCGATGTGCGCCAAATTTCCACCTCATCACCAAAACCAATGAACTTCCAATCAATGTTTCCATTGTTCAGTGTAATAGTTTTAGGGTTCATGGTAATATTCTCTGTATGTTCTTTATTTTTTAGTACTAATTGATTGTGTTTCTGAAAAAATCGAATGATCAGGTACGTATAATAGAAAGAAAGCTATACTTACCATTGCTGATTTCAATTTTTTCCCAAGCATATTCATGAGATACTTTCTTTTCCTCAAATTAAGTTTCTTGCCTGGTGGAAGATCTTTTTTATTTCCACCTTCTCCATATATTTCATTATGTAGAGAAACAGGATTCATGATGATGAACTTATTGAATAGAGGGAATATCACAAATGAATATGTGGAATATAAGATAAACTCTTATGATAATAACTGATCACCAATACTAACCAAAACAAATGGATGAATGAGCTGACACCAGCAACCAGGATACTTTTCTTTCCAATCTGCCCCCGATACTGATCATTCCAGTAACATCAAGATATTTTTACAATTCCTGGGTTTATTATTCCACCCACCAAGAGTTTATAAGGTCTCAAGGCATTAAAACGTTTGTAAGTATGTGTATAATGATACAGATAACTACATGACGTCACAACAGTAAACTGAAAATCAATTGGATTGGTGATATTATCCAACGAAGGAGAAGTGCAATTAAACATGACTTCTTCCTCGGACTGATTAATTCGAGAAAAATGGTTACAACATAAAAAATGAAAATCATTTCATGATGTTCATTTTTTCTTACTTTAATCTGTACTCTCATCATCATTCAAATGAAGATCATCAATGTGTGATCTCGATCTTTCCATGTTCATGCTTATTTCCATAGATCAGTCTGTAGATTCTTCAGAGAGGTTTGTTACTATCGAAGTTAGATGGTTGGAAGTTGATAGCTGAAATTGAACAATTCATGGTTACCTCAGTTAACAGAATATGCCGAATGTCCAGTCAATCAGAGTATTGAGTGTCACTGGATATTGATTAATATTTTTATATGATTGTGATACGAATGATATTATATCTATTGGAGAAGAGTAAATGCTAACTAAGTAAATGATCGGTTTGGAAGGTCTGATCATTTTTCTAGAGAGCAGGGTCTTTCATCAATTATCACTTTTAGAATTTGCATAAGTGATTATCTTACAATGAATGTAGATGTATGAAGAGCTAGAAAAAGTTTTAATCGATCATAATCAATATTATTAAGAAAAAATCTGTTTGAAGGTAAGAGATCAGGCAGACTTAATAATTCCTCAAAGAAGATGAAATGAAATGGCCAAAATAATTGAAATCGAAATGGAATCAGCTCTAGCCATGGCTCCCATTTGCCAGAATTGATCCATTGGCCATGATAAAATCTATTTTGGTGACCAATTTGTTTTGAAAATTAACGATGAAGAGACATAAAAACAGCATGATGATATGGAAATCAATCAAAAGTTTTCATGATTTTTGTGATGCCTCACTAGACTCTGAAGGAGAAATTTTCTCTTTCACCTCTGTCATGGAACGATCAGAAGTGGAAGCTGATCCTTGGGTTTGTAGAGGTGTCATAGAAGTTGATAGTGAGCTAGCTGGTTGTTGTGAATCTTTCTTCTCTCTCTTGATAAAAAAGGTGATAATGAAGCCGGTGAGAGCGAGTATACAAATAGTGATACCAAGTAAGATCAACACCTTGGAAGTCGACAATATACCTTCATCCATGTATATAACACAAGGAATCACAATTTCATATGGTCCGCGAACAATTTTGATTATTATTTCGGGGACAAGATTGGCCACCAAAGATTTAGAACCAGCAGTGATGAGCTTGAATTCACCCTCAACATATTCAATATCAGAATAATTTTTACCACCAATAACCATGATGGCCTTTTCTCCAGCTTCCTCATCCAATTTGTGTGCCAATTTAACTCGTATCTCAATATCACCAGCAACTGCACCCACACTCTTAGCTATACCGGAAACACCATGATAACAGGAAACATTCAATTTGAATCCATCTTTCTTGATACAACCAGTAGCATTCCATCGACAATTGAATCCACCGTAAAGAGTACACAGTGGACATGTGACAAAGGAATAGCAATCGAGAAGTCGATATTCTGTACGCTTCTCCACAGTCCATCGAGTTAGAGTGAAATTTTCCAGATTATAGTAGGTAGAGATGATGTCTTGTTTCTCAGTTTCAATTTTTTCTTCGCTACATATTAACTGACCCACTCCACATCCACGGATAATGCATCGATAATCATTATTTTCCAAAATAAATGACAAAACTTTCAATTGGAACCTTGCACCCACAAAATAAGCTTCAGCGTCTGTGAAGCCTCTTGTTAAATCAAAGCATGATATGGATTCATCGTAATCGAAAAGAGGTGGATCCCGCGTACAATTATCCGTATCTTTCCAGTTTTCTCGTGCCAAATTCTCCAAGTAATTTTTTAATTTGAGAAAATTTGATGGAAATTTCCCATTCTTCTCGCAATCCCAAATTCCTTGCTCAGATATGCCAATGACATCCTTCAGTCTCAAGGCATGATAATTAATGGAACTGCCAAGTTCGGAGCGGGAAAAAAACAAAATAGGTTCCGGATATGAAGGCATAAAAAATACTGATGCATCATCTGTTGAATTGACCAAAAAACTAGAAATATATCTTCCAGTGGCAGTCAACGATTTTGGTGAAGGTTTTAAGCGAATTACAAGCACTGTCTTTGCTCCTGTATTGAAACACATGAACAAATCTCGGCCCCATTCAAACATAGTGATTAGTGACCAGCTTTTGATACGAGAAAGCCCATAAAAAGCAGACTGTACAAATTTCAGAGATTCTCTGGCTTCATCTTTGTCCAGAAAAAAGGTTCCAGCATTTCCCTTTTTTGGGTATATCAATCTCCAAAAACCATATGTACTCATCGGTGCAATTATAATATTGTTCGAAGGTGGAGGCATAGAAGCAATTCGAGGTTTCTTCATACCAGGACCAAAGAGAGTAAAATTGCTTGAATTGTACAGTATCATCCATCCGTTTGGTGGCCTTAGAATAACCGCTTTTAGATTGAGTGTTTCACCAGGACTGGCTGGAACAGTAACAGGATCAATATCTCCATATTTGATCACAGTCTCTTGAGCACTTTGGTCGTTGGTTAAAATACGATCAATTCGTGTGAGAGCATCATTAAAATTAACAATGTTACCCTGCTGGTGGGAATACAAAATTTGAATATGATTTGTGATAAGGAAAATTGGAAGATAAATTTGTTGAATTGATAATTTTAATTCATTCATTTGTTTTACTGGGTGGAAATAAGAGAGAAACACTAGTCCGAGGAGGCTTACATAATGAGAAATATTTCCACACAATGTCACAACAACGATCGATCAAAGTGCATCAGAATCCTGCCATTCAATTATCTTATCCTCTACCTGAATTGAGCTATCGAATCATGTAAACAAATGGGAAAACCATATTAGCTATCACTCTCTACCAACATCCTTCATCATGCATCATAAATCATGACCCTTGAAATGGACCCACATACATGTAATAGGAGAATGATTCAAAGACAAAAATCCAGTATTTTAGTTGGAGATCATTCTCAGCAATTCGGAAATAGTTGATAATGTAGCATTCTATGTAGATAGACTGTGTAGATAGATAATACTGGATAAATTGTACCTGATTTTTCATGGAAGAAGAAGAATGAATTCATTTCAAATGCGCTCATCATGTTAAAGAAAGTTTGAATTGAATATTGTCAATATTATTAGGAAAAAATCTGATTGAAGGTCAGAGATAAGGCAAACTTCAACATCTCAAAGAAGATGAAATGAAATGACCTGAACAAGTGAAATTGGGATAGAATCAACTCTAGCCAGGGCTCCCATTCGCTAGAATTGATCCGCTGGTCATTATAAAATCTATTCTGGTGAACAATTGGTGGTGTAAGGGGAATCAATATTATCATGAATGAGCACCCTTAGTAGAGGTTGCTCAAAAATCAGCTGTTCAACATGCTTGACAGCCTGGTTATATGATCAAGTGATGTATATAAGATGAGAATGAGAAGTGTGTATCATTAAGCCCATGTCCACCTTGTCCATGTTCATTCTCTCTGTCTGTTTATACTTGTACTTGTCTAACTAATTGTTTTGTGATCACTTCACCTGAGCGATCTTTTCTGTGGTCAAGCTAACATTGAAATTAGTGTACGTGTACTGCTGCCCTGGGTCCACCTACTAACAACTTGAAGATTAAACTTCTACCTGTAATTCATATTCTGTGTATATTAAGTGATTGTCTTGATCGAAGATCGTCGAATTCACACACCAACCATCAAGTGGAGGTCTGTTGTTTGGGAATTACTAATTTGACTGCTGATTCTCTACTTGAGTATTGGTTGAGTAACATATGGTGCCCCTTTTTGCGGTCTTTGATTGAAATATTCATTGAGACATTTATATTCATCATAATGAGCCATCAACAACAGCAACTGGCTGAGATCACTATTAACCAGTTGAGTGATGTAGAGTTGGTTTCCTTACTGGAGAGGTTCAATTGTCAGGAGATGAGATTAAGTTCAAAAAGCCAGAAAGAAAGTAAATGCTTGGCAGCCATAACAAATCATGCTCTTGCCAGGGGTATCACCAAGGTTCTCACTGTTGATGAGCCAATTGACAAAGTGTTTATCTCCAGAATTTGTCTCATGGTTGAGGATGCAAAGTTTTCTTGAAGCTGATATAAGATCAGTTCTCAAAGCTGGTTTTGTTTGAATTGATTTACTCACGAGAGCCACAATCGAAAACATCTGAAGCTCTAGTTTGCTAGCGGCTCTTAAAATGAGACTTTCAATTGAACTAGGGCTCAATACTCGAACTTGTTCAGTTGATAGGCCAACTGTAGCCATCGAACCGACATCAGCATTGTTGTGGTTTTAGGTAAGACCATCTCCACTCAACCGAAATAATGATGTCAATAAATGGCTGGATAGCATTGTGTGTAAATTGAGAGATGTTGATCCAAGAAAAATGACATGGATCACTAAAATTGAGAACTTGTTAGACAGTGAGAGAAGAAGAAGCGCTGACAATATCACTCTAGCTGACCCATCGATCAGTTCTGATAGTTTCATTGCCGGATTTGAGAGGAGAAGTTGCTCAGCAGAACTAAAAAGTTGGTATAGCTGCGAATTGAGCGAGCTAAAATGGATATCTGAAATTGATCCTACTGATCACTTTGCCAAGGTGAGGAGGCTGATGAGAAGTTTGTGTGGGCCAGTGAGCAAGGTAGAAGTGATCCAGAGGTGCATAGATACTCTTCCATATGATTTGAGGTGTGAGCTTCAAGATGAAGGTCACATTGATGATGAAGATAAGTTTATCATCGCATTTCGGGAAAAAGCGAGAAAATTCATTCTTCAACTTGAGAGAAAGGAGGAGGAGCTACCATCAATTGAATGTGCTCGTAACAAAGGTTACAAGCTGAATAGAGTTGATGGAAATAATCGTGACATAAGGAGAAGAAGTCAAGGGAAATCTTATCCCAGTTGTGGAGGTGATCATCTGATAAGGAATTTTGGAAATAATAATAATAATGTTAGCTCAAGTAGAGGGCAAGGAAATGTTTCATTAAGAGGTAAAAATTCCTACAATGGTACAGGTTATCAAACTCATTGCCCAAATAGAGGTGAAGAAGTAGGAAGATCACCATCCTCATCATCTGCTCCCAATCATGATAGAAACCAAGTTGAACAAAATCTAGTCCAGTCCTATTTGTGAATAGAGCTTCTTTCGATCCAAATTACAATCAGATCAGTAATCGGAGAACAATTGAGATTCCAAATTCATTCTACCAGCCTATTCAAACTTCTTTTGCTCAAAATATCAACCAATATCATGCATCATAAGAGAGGTGGATGCCAAGTATGTTCTCCACTGGACTTGACACAACCATTGAAGGTGTCAAAAGAGGTGGTTGCTCAGGTGGAGGTGAGAAAAATTCGCATTCGAGTGACTATCTAACCTGTTTAGCTTTGAACATAGCTGATAATGAAAGAATGAGTGAGAGAGACATTTTATAGAAAACGTTATCTGATGTGAGGAAAGAAGATTCTCAATCTGAATTTGAAGTAGATTTTTTCAGGAACAATTTCGATAGCAAAGCTCTACTCGATACAGGCTTTTTAATTTTGATTCTTCCAGGAAGCTTAGCTGATCAACTCAATTAGCCCACTTCAGGAACTAACAAGAAAATTTCCGGAATCGATGGAATATCTGATCCAGTCAAGCTGCGAGGTATTGCTTTGCCCAAAATTCAATCAGGTCCAACTTCTATTCAATATATTGAACAACTTTATGTGGTTGATTCAGGTAGAATCCTATTCATTTTGGAGAGAAATCTCCTGAGAATAAATGAATTTAACATTCAAGCTCCGGAAGATAGTTTTACGGGAAGGAAATCGAACTTTTACACAAAACCTAATATTTGGAGTTACTTGAAAATTTATGCTAAACCAATTCCAGGGAGAGAATTTGATGGATTCAGATCGGAATTGAGGAGAATTTATAGAAATAAAGAGATCAGAAACAGCTCTTACTTGGTGCATTGTTTCAAGATGAGAGTAGATCCCCTGGAAGTTTGTAAAAAGATTCCGAGTCACTAGTAGTTGGGAAAATTGATCCAAATTTTCCGAAAGAATTTTTGAAAAATTTGAAAAATGTGATTTTGAAGCAGAGGTCATTCTCTCAGTCCAAATATGATCTAGGTTGTGCCCCACAAAAAGCGTGTGAAGTACACGTGTATACATCGATGTTGGTAATAGGCCAGTGCCCAGGTGTAACCCATACTAAATCTCAGATAAGAAAAACGACATTCTCAGAGGTCTTGTGAAAGAAATGATGAGTGCTGGAATCGTCAGAAAATCGGAAGCACCTGGTGGAGCACTCATTTTACTGGTCCCGAAATCTGATGGTTCCTAGAGGATGGCTGTCAATTATATAGAGCTCAATAAGATCACTGAGCGGAGGTGCTATCCTATTTCCAATACCGAAGATTTTATCTCTTCTGCTCGGGGTTACAAGTATTTCGCTAAACTAGATTTAGCTCAAGGTTACTATCAAATTCCGATCCCGAAAACAAAGAGCCATAAAACAGTTTCTGTCACCCCTCAACAGCAGTATGAGTTTCTCCGATTACCGATTGGCTTGGCTGACTCACCATCTTATTTCCAAGATCTCATGGATCAAGTGATCCCAAGGAGGGGGAAAGGTCAGGTCTATTTTGATGAAGCTCTTGTGAAAGGAAAAACTCCAGAAGAATTCATTCGGAATCTGAACTATGCTCTCGAACGATTGATTCCATCAAAGAACAATAGTCAAAAACAGCCATTTT
>QZCP01000550.1:0-21618 GCA_003956705.1 Brevipalpus yothersi | reverse complement strand
TTTACAATCGTAGGTTCTTATAATTGTCAGGTATATTCTGAGTTGCCAATCAACCAAAGCAGAAATCGTTCATATTCCTCTTTGACTTGACAGGCTATAGAGCTTCCTTACAAAGACTCGATGAGTATGATCATAAATCTGCCAGATAGAGATTTACCTCTCATTAAAGTGTCTCCGGCTTTCTCACCTGAGAGGATTGTGTACTGGATGGGAACGGGGCGAAAAAGAATACAAACACTCAGTATACCTAAATTCAAGCTCAGCAAACAATATGATATGGAAGAATTTGTGAACTTCCGAGAAATGACTTCTGGTGAGGCTGATTTCTCCGATATTTCCGATAAACCCTTGAAAGTCAGCAAGTCCTTCCACAAAGCTGCTATCGAAGTGAATGAAGAGGGAACACATGCTGCAGTGGCAACCAGTGTTGAATTTGCAAAAAATTCCGCTGAAAGGCCTGGTATTTCTTTTGTTGCCAATCGTCCATTCACCTTCTTTATATATGATTATTCCAAAAGAATGATACTGTTTTATGGTGCAATCAACAAGCTATAAAATTATATTGAATGAATATATTCTGTGGGAGGACAAATTTTTCTCATCACTCCTCTCTCCTACACCAGGCATCCCAATTGATAGTCTTACCTAGAAATTAATTGTTTGAATTGATTCTTTCACATGACTCAGTACTGATGCTTCCGAAGCATCCTTCTTGCAGGATGCATTTCAATTGTACCCAGCTGATCATACTATTTTTGTGAAACTGTTTGAGATTTTGCTGCAATGACTGCTCTACAATGTGTACTGTTGCATTACTTCGTTTTTTATCCTACAGATAATTGTATTCCTCTGGTCAGATCATGCTATTTACATGACCTCGTCCTTCTTTACGAATGCAATTCCTCATCTTTCAATTTAAGCTTATCTCATTCAGCTTCATTCGCTCTGTTTCTATCACACCTTTGCATATCAAAATTTTTTGCATGAAATGGTCCAATTGCATATTAAATTTCATAAAAATGGAGAGGGAGAATGTAGCATGATATTTTGCCATAAAATTATAATCAATTTTAGCTATTCAAAGAAGGAAAAGTGAAGCTTCTCGCGTATCGAGATCACAATTATATCTATTAAATCTATCATGTATTTCTTCTCTCCCCTACTTTGGTATTTAAAGTTACTGTTCCAGGAAGCGGTGAATTGTTCAGCCTCTTACTCATAACACTCATGACATCAGCGAAATGACTAAACAGTTTGCAAAATACATATGAAAACACATAAAGCACACATAACACACAAGTAACGATAGCATAACTTATGACGAGAAATGAGAAACAGAGATGAGAAAAAAAACTGGATACCTATCTCATCATGTTCAGATGAGGACCAAAATTTTTAAGGCCACAGAAAGTTGGATTTTAGCCAAAATTTAGATTCAAATCGCCAGAAAACATTCATTCCGTGTTTTGGTTTTCACTATTTTGACACTTTACCTTTTGTGCCCCAATCTTATAAGGATGGCTTCACGATTCTGGTTGGTGACTACAAACAATTTATAGAAGTTTCATGAATTTGGTTTCGATTTTCCTCAGCGGGTCAATAATTCGTACCATCGACTCGAATTTGGAGTTGATGAAATGTTGAGTGGCAGCAATGTAATTCAACTTGCTAATTAGATTTGTGAAGAACAGATTTCTCTCCACAAGCGGAGGTTTGTATGATCTGCTCCACTTGATAAGTTTGATACTTCCCCAACTACCTCAGTATGATTGGTAGATTATTTGTTCTTCTTCATCTTCTCATCAATTTTTCTCTGATCGTTGATAGTGAAAATGCTTCTGCTTAATCCATCGAAAAAATATACTCACAAGGAGAAAAATCTCAAGGAGATATGTTCATCGAGATCATGGCTGCAAAATTAGGTGCTCAGATAGCTGAATCCGAGGTGGTCAGACAACGTCTTGGCACCAAACCTTTTCCCAATACGTTACCAATATGTGAAAAATATCCTCTAGGATTAGATGATTTCTACAGATGTATAGCTCAGGCAAACACAGCTACAAACCTCCATCCTGTTGACACATGTAAAATGGGCTCCAATGATGATATAACTGCAGTGGTGGATCCTTAGCTTCGAGTTCGTGGGATCCGAAATCTTCGGGTGATTGATGCTTCAATAATGCAAGAGATCCCAAGCGCTAGTACCAATGCCATAACAATGATGATTGGTGAAACAGGTGCTGATATTGTTCGGAATAGGAAGTTGGTGAAGCTACTTCCGCCCATCAAGAATCCAAAAGCAGCACTGAAATATGAGGATCTCAAGTCCCGATGGAATAATCATTTTTTGTCCTCGAAATGAAATAATAAAACGTTTGAATTTCCAATTCTAATCTTAGTCTCTATTCGTGAAATTTTTTCGCATTCAACTCCCAGTTGCTTCATCACCTTAAGCCCAGAAAAGCTCTGCCTCATGATCATCAACAGTCAATGAATTACCGTCTCATGGTATGAGCATTTGCAGTTCATGGTAAAGAACTCACTGCAAAGATGTCTGATGTATTTAATATTTGATTCTATCTCAGTTGATCAAATAATTTAATTATCAATGAACAATCTTAACGGGAGATGATTTTTCACCCTGAGGATGACAAAATACAATATGTGTTCATCACTGTGATACTCTGTAATTAAGAGACACGTGGCTGCTTACAGCTCTCTGCTCTATTGGATGAATTCATATAACCTAAACATACGATTTTTGTGTAATAAGAGTGAAATTTGACAAATTTTTGACTGATAAAATAGAAAATTTGTTCTCTTCTCCAAGAGCGGTGAGCAATCAACTGTTACAGTTATTCAAATAAAAAATTTGGTGAGTTGCTGTGAGGCAACAACATGATTGAGTTTGTGATCATATTTGAAATGAACAGAGTTTTTCTCACACATTGTGTTGAAAATTTTCCTCAATTTGCTTCACCTGGTAACTTGTCAATCGCTCGATAATCTTTCACTATATCAATATGATTCTCAAAGTCTTTGTTGTCTTATATCTTTTCACAATTCAACTTAAAATTACAAAAAGTGAGAATTTTTCGTCTTCTCATATG
This sequence comes from Brevipalpus yothersi, assembly GCA_003956705.1. Lineage (NCBI taxonomy): Eukaryota > Metazoa > Arthropoda > Arachnida > Trombidiformes > Tenuipalpidae > Brevipalpus > Brevipalpus yothersi. The sequence continues at coordinate 18,508 of QZCP01000550.1, read as the reverse complement.
GATGGAATCTTCGCCCAAAAGAAACCAAATTTCAGAGATCCAGAAAATGGTGATAAGCTCATCGAAATCCTGAAAGAAGAGGTCTCAAAAGTACCTGATTGGGGTACAAGAGTGTACAATCTAATGCTGGGATTAGTGAATATTTTGACTTTGCCAGGGTATCCTCTAAAACTGAAAGATATAGCTGAAACAGAATATGATTACATTGTTGTTGGTGCTGGTAGCGCTGGCTCAGTTGTTGCCGCTCGATTGAGTGAAGTTCCAGAGAATCGAGTTCTTATTCTGGAAGCTGGTGGACAAGAAACTGCATTCTCATTGACACCTTTCGTAGCCAATTTACTAGAAAAAAGTGAATTGGTGAACGATTATAGGAACCAGAGAGAGAAATTTTCTGGTTGGGGTTTGAAAGATAATCGAGTTCTAGCTACTGTTGGTCATGCCATTGGAGGTGGATCAGCTCATAATGGCATGGTATTTGTTCGTGGGAATCCTTTGGATTTCAATCGATGGGAACAACTTGGTGCCTCTAATTGGTCTTTGGCTGATGTTTTCCCATATTTCTTAAAACTCGAACGTGTCACTGAAAGAGGAGCTGGATCTTTTGATGAGGGTTATCATGGAATCGATGGACCTGTTCCCATAATAAGCATTCCCAATCCATCCATGATAAGTAGAGTTTTGATGGAATCTGTTCGATCATTAGGACTACCTATCGGTGATGTAAATGGAAAGAATCAGTCTCGATTTTCATATTCACACCAAAATAATAGTGGAGGCCAACGGTGTTCATCTGGACGAGCATATCTCGGTTCATCATCGAATCGAAAGAACTTAGACATCGTAATCAATGCAGTTGTTCAGCGAATTCTTATCAATCCCATTGATAAACGTGCTGAGGGCGTGGAATACAAGAAAGATGGAAAACTTCATCGCATCAAAGCGAAAAAAGAAATAATTCTATCAGCTGGAGCTTTGAACTCTCCCAAACTTATGATGCTCTCTGGAATTGGTCCAAAGTAAGAACTTGAAAAGTTCAATATACCAGTGATACTTGATCTACCTGGTGTTGGGCAGAATCTTCATGATCATCCAGCGATCAATTTGCGCTACACAACGAGATGGAATGAATCCACTGTTTATATCAGAACAGATCAACTTGTTAAAAATGCCCAAATTTACAAGGACAATCGTACCGGACCTTTCTCGATTGCAGGGAGTCAGATAAAAGCATTCATCAGATCTAAGTATGCCCTCGACGAGAGGCCCGATATGAGCTTCTCAATTTATGGAACTCTACAAGGCTCAGTGTTCTCATACCCAGTAAGCCGTAAGTGAAGGTACCAAAAATCTGATATAATTGATTCCAAACAAACTATTCCACTCTTAGATTATCTAAACAATTTCAAGCCGAAAGTGACCCAGCAATATTTTCTACCTCAATCTCACAAAGATGGTTTTCTAATAAGAGCTTCCAATTATCGTCCTCTCAGTAGAGGAACTCTTCGACTATCGAGCAAGAATGCGGAAGATGAACCGATAATACATCTCAACCTCTTCAGCATCAAACGCGATCTGGATGTGATTGTAGAAGCATGCAAACTCGCTGCTCGAATAGCTGAATCCAAAATAGCCCGAGGAGCTCTCGATGCTAAGCCTTTTCCAAACACACTTCCAGGCTGTGAAAAGTATCCACAAGGATCGGACAAATTTTTCAGATGCCTCACTCAGACTCTCACTGTTACATGCTATCACCATGTGGGCACATGTAAAATGGGTGCAAAAGATGATCAGATGGCAGTTGTAGATCCTCAACTTCGAGTCCGAGGAATCAAGAACCTCAGAGTTATCGATGCGTCCATTATTCCGGAAGTCACAAGTGGTAACAATAATGCGCCTATCATGATGATTGGGGAGAAAGGTGCTGATCTTATTCGAGGAAGAAAACTGAAACCTCTCCTTCCGCCGGTTAAGGATGTGAAAACTGCTCTAAAATATGAGTCAATCGATTTACACCAATGAAAATTTATAACCATCTACAATATGAGTCTTATGATATCAACCATACCCTGTTATGCTTTACTTCTTCGGTGGTACAAGTCACTCGGTCAAGATACGTGCATGATACTGTCTCTAAAGATGTCTATTGCATGACTTCATATGACTTGTATTTCAAAACTCGAAGAACAATCTGAATTTCCGACAAGGGCCAATGAGCTTGGCGTATTCTCTCCACATTTTTGGCACCAAAATTCATTTAGAAAAGATGATACTGATTATCTTCATTATTTCAGGTTGGGAAGGTGCTAAAAATTTTTCTCCAATCAAATACTCAATTTCCATTCATCTGCTCATCACACACTCTGTCAATCTCTCTTTCTCTCTTTTTTTCTCTCTCTCTCTCTCTCTCTTCACAAAAACTTTCTATCCTTTTTTATCGATTCTGGTTTATATGAGCTGAGATTGCTGATGATCCTGAGTTCCTCAATTTCCTTTTCCTACTTCCTAGACATCATCACTGATAACAATATAGAGGGCAGTCAGTGCGGATAATTTTACATCAGAAATGGATAGAATCTGGAAAAGAAATATCCCCTCTTTTTCATCATAATGGGAGAGATCGCCAAGGCATCAAATCGAGGGCTGTGATTCTGATGGAAGATGAGCTCCTTTTGCCAAGAGCTGGTAAATCATTTTACTGATTTCCATTCAGACATCAAAATTGTCATGATTTTTTTTGGGGCGCATGTTGCTGGTTCACTAATACAATTCACATTAACTCGATTCTATGAGATCTATGAGGCGTGACGCAGTCGAATTCGTAATTATATTCATAGAGACAGATTTTCTCCATTTGTGTTTGAGAGCTCTGTTTTTCTCGATTAGCTCTCAATCATTCGTTGATTGCTGATCGCATTAGCATGATTCCTGTATTCTTTGTTGTTTTTTTTCTCTTAACAACTTCTCTTGGAATTGGAGAAAGTGAGGATGTTTCGAGTAAACTTGTTGAGGAAATCTTCACTCAAAGGAAACCAAATGCCGAAGATATGAAAGATGGATATAAGCTTATCGAAATCATTAAAGATGAGGTCTCGAAAGTGCCTGATTGGGGTACAAAGGTTTACGATCTGATACTCGGATTGTTAAACGTTTTAACTACACCAGGATATCCTTTGAGGCTGAAAGATTTCGCTGATCAAGAATATGATTACATTGTTGTTGGTGCTGGAAGTGCTGGCTCAATAGTTGCAGCTCGATTGAGTGAAGTTAGAGAGAATCGAGTTCTTCTTCTAGAAGCTGGTGGGGAAGAAACTGGATTCTCTCTCACACCATTTGTGGCAGAATTGGTTCAAGAGTCTGAAAAATCTTGGGGATATCGAAATCAACCAGAAAAACTGTCTGGTTGGAATAAAAATGACAATCGAATTGGCCTCACATGTGGGAAAGGCATTGGTGGTAGCTCCTCCATTTCAAACAGTATCTGGACCCGAGGTGATCCCCTAGATTTCAATAGATGGGAACAGCTTGGAGCTACTGACTGGTCATGGCCCAACGTATTCCCATACTATCTGAAACTTGAGCGTATCACCAAAAAAGGTGCATCTGTCTTCGATGAGGGCTATCATGGAACCGATGGTCCAATGACTGTTCAAGGAAACCTCAACCCGAATATTGTTGCAAGAACCTTGATAAAATCTGTTAAGTCCTTAAATCTTCCATTTGGTGACTTGAATGGCCGCAACAAGTCGCGTTTCGATTACAACCAACAGAATATTTATGGTGGCCAGCGAATGTCAACCGGTCGAGCATATCTTAGTCCAGCTTCAAATAGAAGAAACTTGGATATTGTTATCAATGCTCTTGTCCAACGGGTACTGATCAATTCCCAAGATAGACGAGCTGATGGTGTTGAATATGAGAAAGATGGTAAACTTTACAAAGTTAAAGCCAGAAAGGAAGTCATATTATCGGCTGGAACCTACAATTCACCTAAACTTTTGATGCTATCAGGAATAGGTCCAAAGAATGATTTGAAGAAGTTCAACATCCCTGTGATCCTTGACCTCCCCGGTGTTGGCCAAAATCTTCAAGATCATCCTAGTCCTAGATTGCATTATACAACAAGATATAACACTTCTATAGTGTATACCAGGACAGATCAGCTTGTTAACGATGCTCAGATGTATGCTGATAATCGGAAAGGACCTTTTGGACTTGCTGGTGCTCAAGTTAAGGCACTTTATCGATCAAAATATGCTCTAGATGAAAGACCCGATATTGGTTATACATTCTATGGAACATTAACAAGCTCAATTTTTTCGGTCACTGTAGATGGTATCAAATTGAGAACTTGATTAATTTGATTAATTTGAGCTTACTAATTGGAAAATGTCTTTCTTTTTTTCAGGATACCTCAAAGGCTATAAGCCGTATGTGACAAAAAAGTATTTTCTACCTCAAGCATATCGAGATGGTTTTTCTTTCCTCTTCATCAATTATAGAACTTTGAGTCGAGGCTATTTACGTCTTGCCACCAGAAATGCCACAGATGAACCGATTATACACCATAATTACTTTTCTAATGAGCACGACTTGAAAGTGTCAGTAGAGGCTGCCAAATTGGGTGCTCGAATAGCTGAATCGGAGGCGGCTCGACGAGGTATCGACACGAAACCTTTTCCCAATACGTTACCGAATTGTGAAAAGTATCCACTTGGATCAGATGATTTCTACAGATGTGTAGCTCAGGCAAACACAGCTTCAAATCTTCATCCAGTCGGCACATGCAAAATGGGTGCCGATAATGATATAACTGCAGTGGTGGATCCTCAGCTTCGAGTTCGAGGAATCCGCAATCTTCGAGTAATCGATGCTTCGATCATGCCAGAGATACCAAGTGGTAGTACAAATGCCATAGCAATGATGATCGGTGAAAAAGGGGCTGATATTATTCGTGGTAGAAAATTGATGAAGCTACTTCCACCCATCAAGAATCCAAAAGCAGCACTGAAATATGAGGATCTCAAGCCCTGATGGAAAATATTCAAGGCGAATCTATTTAATTTCATGCTTGATCAAAAAAAGCTGTAGTTTGAGTGGAATTCCTCGATCTTGTTCTAGCATAAGTGAGTGAGATAAAAGATATATGAATTCCTCTGTGCTAATTCTTTTTTCCCTATTCACAAAAACCTCTAACTTCAGTATGTCATTAGTACATTTAGATCTAAAAATTTTTCTTCAACAATCATGGGAGAAATCAACTGGTTGTACTCACGCTACTTTGAAGAGGTTCAAATAATGAAAGCATAGCCTAGATGAACGATTGAAGATCGAAAAATACTGAATAGAGAGTGATCGATTCTTTAGTATGCTCGAATTCAGTATATAAAAATTGAACTAGGGTCTAATTTCCAGAACTGAAATATGAAAATTGTTTAGCTCGAATGAGACAAGAGGATTTCAGGGGAATCGGCTTCTTCCTCAAATTTCTTCTCAGGCTTGCTTACGTTCTTCGTGCAGTAGTCGTTAGTGTACTAGGAGAAGAGTTTACACAATTGGATACGAACAGATATATTCAATGGTAATTAGTGCCATTTGATAATGAAGATTGTTGAGCAAATCTGTTTATGATGAATGAAAGAAAATGTTTCGTCTCGCAATCCAGATGTTATAAAACATGTTTTAAAAAACAAATTCAGCCTCGTCAGAATAAGAAGAAAATCAAAAAACTATGAAACAGAATAATTAGAGGGAAAATACTTCAAAATTGACTGAAAATTTTACATTTTCCATGAGAGAATAGAATGACGATTGCCAAAATAAGGGAGTTCAATCCGAATGTTCCAAGATGAGTTTAAATTAATTAACTTGCTGTATCAGCCTAACAGAATCCACTTAATTTCTCGAGTATGAATACTGGGCAATAGCTGACAATCAAATTGCATGTGAATGTGTTGTTATGAGGGATGTTAACGTGGCTGGAGTGAGAAACAATTCACAATCAACATATTGAGGTTATTTTTTTAATGATTTGTCTTGCTCCACATTTGCTTGATGATATTTAACGAAATCAGGATGAATCATAAGTTCTTCGTGGTATTTTGTCTTTTTACAATCTCGCTGTGTAACGCAGTGATTCGAAATGCTTCTACAACGCTCATTGCAGAAATCTTCTCGCAAAGAAAACCAAATCTACAAAATGTGAAAGATGGTGATATGTTTATCAATATCATCAAAGATGAGGTCACGGAAGTACCTGACTGAGGTATGAGAGTATACAATCTAATGCTGGAATTAGCGAATGTTTTGACTACACCAGGATATCCTCTGAAACTGAAAGATATAGCTGAAACAGATTATGATTACATTGTTGTTGGTGCTCGAAGCGCTGGCTCAGTTGTTGCCGCTCGATTGAGTGAAGTTTCAGAGAATCGAGTTCTTATTCTGGAAGCTGGTGGACAGGAAAGTGGATTTTCTCTCATCCCATTTGTAGCCAATTTACTTCATAGATCAGAGTTGGCCTATAATTATCGGAATCAGCGAGAAAAACTTCGTGGCTGGGGTAAGAAAGACAATCGAATTGGCCTCCCGACTAGACGAGGTATTGGTGGTAGCTCAGCCATTCACAATATGATCTATGTACGAGGAGATCCATTAGACTACAATCGATGGGAACAGCTTGGTGCTACTAACTGGTCTTGGCCTGATGTGTTTCCATATTTTTTGAAACTTGAACGTGTCACTGATAAGGGTGCATCTGTTTTTGATAAAGGATACCATGGAACTTATTGTCCGGTAGCTGTTCAAGGAGCTCTCAATCCATCCATCATCGGTAGAGTACTAATGGGATCAGTGAAATCTTTAAATCTTCCATTTGGTGACTTGAATGGCAAGAATATGTCTCGATTCTCATTCACACAGCAGAACGTTGAAGGTGGTCAGCGAGTGTCCACTGGTCGTGTATATCTCAGTCCAGCTTCTAATAGAAGAAACTTAGACATTGTTATCAATGCCGTTGTTCAACGGGTTTTGATAAACTCTCAGAATAAGCGAGCTGATGGTGTCGAATATGTAAAAGATGGTAGAGTATACGAAGTTGGAGCTAGAAAAGAAGTCATACTATCAGCTGGAACCTACAATTCACCTAAAATATTGATGTTATCGGGAATCGGTCCTAAGAATGACCTGAAAAAGTTCAACATTCCTGTTGTTGTTGACTTACTTGGGGTAGGCGAAAATTTCCAGGATCATGCAAGTCCTCATATGTTTTACACAACAAAATACAATACTCCCACAGTGTACATCAGAACAGATCAATTGGTCAATAGTGCTCAGATGTATGCTGACGACAGAAGTGGATCTTTCGGAGCTGCTGGTAGTCAGATTAAAGCATTTTATCGATCAAAATATGCCTTAGACGAACGGCCGGACATCGGTTACACGTTCTCTGGGTCACTTCCTAGCTCAGTGTATTCAAATATGGTGAATGGTATGAAGCTCAAAATCAAATGAATGAGTGACAAATATTCTGATACAAATTTTTTCTCTCTAAAATATTCATCAGAATACATCAATGGCTTCAAATCAAGTGTGACAAAACGTTATTTTCTACCTCAGGCGTATCGAGATGGCTTCTCTGTACTCTTTGCTAATTATCGACCTTTGAGTAGTGGTTATGTTCATCTTGCGAGCAAGAATGTTGAAGATGAGCCCATAATTCATCATAACTACTATTCTAATGAGCATGATTTGAAGGTGATGGTAGAGGCCGCCAAATTGGGTGCTCAAATAGCTCAATCCAAAGTGGCGCGCCAGGGACTTGATGCGAAACCCTTTCCAAACACATTACCACAATGTGAAAAATATCGTCAAGGATCAGATGATTTCTACAGATGTGTCGCTCAGACGACTACAGCCACTGGTTTTCATCCAGTTGGCACATGTAAAATGGGCGCCAAGAATGATATAACTGCAGTGGTGGATCCTCAGCTTCGAGTTCGAGGAATCCGAAATCTTCGAGTAATCGATGCCTCAATTATGCCAGAAATTACAAGTGGTAATACAAATGCTCCACCAATAATGATCGGTGAAAAAGGGGCTGATATTATCAGGGGCAGAAAGTTGATGAAACTACTCCCACCTGTCAAGAATCCAAAATCAGCTTTAAAATATGAGGATATCAAGCCCTGATGAGAGATATTCAATGTTAATTCATCCCATTCCATCTTTCATTGAATCTGTAGTTTCAGTGGAATTTCTCAATTTTGTTCTTCTAACATAAATCAGCGAGAGAAAAATATCTAAATTCCTCTATGTTAATCTTCTGTTCTTTATTAACGGAAACCTATCCCATCTAATTTCAGTATGTCATAGGTAAATTTAGATGAAGAAATTCTTCTCATGATCATCAGCATTTGCAACTTATGGCACAGATTTCAGCTCACTGAGTAATTAGATCGAATTAGTCGATTGAAAATAACCGAACTTCGATATTATGATCGCTGATCACTAGAAAGAGTCACTTTCTTTATCTTGATCAGAATTGATTAAATCCAACAATTATTATCATCATATAATGCAACACGATTGGCAGCATTTAATAGAAAAAAACTCAACTGTTTACTTCGAGAGCGAGAATTCTTGTGTCCTTTATTTGACACATTGTATCATTTTTTTAGTTAGAGAGAGAAAGAGTGAGAATACACGGCTCTACACGAGCATACCCATATTGATTAACCATTTGAACTATTTGTTGTGACTAGACATAAAACATACCCATGGCAACAACCTCAGTTGCATATAATAAGAAGAATAATGACGCCGGATAGAGCATCAAATCATTCTCATTCGAATGAGGATGCCCTCGAGACATAAAAGCAAACATATCTACCAGCTTTTCATTGTGATAGATACAAGAGACTCTGGATGGCAATTAGTATTCTGAATCGAAATATTCATTCGTCTCACCGATTTCTCAACTTTTTCTTCTCGACATGCATCGTTGTAAGGGTCTATATATTTAACCAGGTAGCTCCTTGTTGTGATAAGATAAAGCTCATCCATCGTGAAAGCATATATTTGGTAGCAAGTAGACAGAGAGCAAGTTTTTCCAACCAAATTTTATTAACAGAGCACGTATCCATGCAGATGAGTTTGATTCTTGTTGAGCCTCTCTGCAACTTTTTCTTCCTATCATTTTATCGTCAATATTCAAACCATATTTCATGATCGATTATCTCTGCTCGGACTTTGTTTCTCTCTCTTTCTCTCTCTCTCGTTTATTTGCTCGTTCTCTGGAAATCTTCTGATCGAATCTCCAAGACAAAATCTGATACGGTAGATCTTCAAGATTCAATTTTCAAGAGCATAGCCCGATGTAGATCATCAGTAATAATGAATAATAACTTTTATCACTCCATGACCAAGTTTGATAAGGTTCCAACTCAGGAAGAGTACTTTTTCCTAACCTCTCATGATGTCCAGAATATATATCATCAGAATAGAATGAGTTCACGTTAGTGCCAACCAATCCAATCGAGAAAGATGACTACTAGTTGACCATTGTGAGGCTATGAATTGAGATGATTCCGTTCTAATTTTTTACTTGATCCATTCGATACTATCCTATATTAGTTGAACATCATTGATAGCTATACTGAACTAATTCCAGCACAATTGAAGCATTTAAGAAAGACCTGGGCTAGATTCTGCGAATCTCTTTTTGTTGCAGCAAGCTACCTCCAAGCTAGCCAGAAGCTCTCTAAGATGCGCGCTCCGTTTACCTAAAAGTTTTCCAGATATACCGCTACTTTCCATGATACTTATAATTTCCATCTATCATCCTGAGTTAAACTTTTAATTGATACATGCAAAACTCTCATTCTCGCTCTACGAGGGCAATTAACTGATATGAGACCTGGTCACAAGCCTGTGTGAAAGAGAATTGAAGAGTTACACATTCTCTGGGATTTAACTGGAGATACAATAAGTTTATTGTATAGATAAATAGAATTAAAATACTCAGAACAGTTTTGATGAACTGTTCTAATAGAGTCTATTGCCTAACAGTGACTCGAATGGAGGGGAGTCATAGAAAAGAGATAGAGGAAAAAACCGTGTACCAAAAATACTCGTGAGCTAGGCATCACTGGCCAAGCCGAGGAATGGGCACTAACCTAATCGGTTTAGAGTCTGAGATCCAAGTGAAGTTGTCTACGGTCGGAGCTCTCTATGAATAGTACTTCTGTGGCTTCTAGGAGCTTCGATTATAGAAGATCGAAGGATCCCGAAAGTTTTAAAGAGTAACCCTTTCACTGGTTAGCATGCAAGATGAAACGGTGCTGACTATACTAACTATTCAGAATTGGACTTTGGCCTTGAGACAACGTTTCTAACTAACTAGGAGGGCTACCAATCCATGTCTGAACGCTGCATCACAGGTCGTTACAATAGCAGAACTTATCTGATAGCTGACCTCTTCTTTTCCCCCGTTTCAAGAGATCATGCGCTCCTAACCAAGGTATAATTACTCAAAATTATGTTGGGAGCCTCAGCTCGCACCAAAGCCCTGTTGGCATTACCCAGCCAGCATCACGTGAAGGTAGGGCTGTATTTCACTGGCCACCTTCAGGAAGACAGCTTTTAATATTGCATTCTTCCCGATGACCCATGATTTGCTGACACAAGATCGAACCAATGCCAAACTACCGTCAAAATCTCTCTCCCCTGTATCCCATAGTTGAGCAAATTAAGAGTGGAAGCAGGGGTGAATCAAACACAGCCTGCTCTTCTCTGAATCATCAATCGTTTGACACAAGAGTACAGAGAAACTGATTTTTGTATAACCATTGAAAATTTAGTATGGGAGAAGGGCGTTTTGGTGATGTAACTTTGTTTGGTGACTCAAATGAGTAGATTAAAGTGGAAAATTTAGGCAAAGAAAATGGCAGGAGATGGAACAAAAAGAGCAAGAAAGAAAGAGATAGAGGGAGACAGTGACAAAGTGAAAGAAAGAGAATGAGAGGAAGTAAGAGAGAGAGAGTGAGTGAGAGTTAGAGAAAGAGGGAGAGTTGCCCATTTGTCTTGTATTGATTCTCTCGATCTGCATTCCTCCTAGTATTGAAGAGCTAGAAAGAAGTTTATCATCAGTTCATCATTTATTATGTTCTTCAGATTCTATCCAACGTTTTTAATCATCATGAACCTTCCATTTTGTGAATAAAATCCAATTTCTGATGGATTAATTGGTTCACAGAGACAATATCTTTTCTGGTACCCCAATGTTTCCATCTCCCTACCGCAACCCCTACCCCTACCCTTATCCCTATCTCACAACGCCTGAATTCTTTCCAGGATCTCAAGTGAGGCCAGATCTCGCAATGAATATAGCAGCCCTGAAATTTGCCCATGGTGTCCCATCAATCCTTGGGTGATTTCACCCAGAAGTCATCAAGTTGTGCCGAGTTACCGTTCCCTCCATGGCTTCTTCGGGAGTAGTGGAACTCTTTCCAAATTCAACGATGCAACGATGCGACGTGCCGACGATGAAACAGTTGAACATCAACAATGTACTTTACCGATTGTACTTTTCAGAAATATTCTCTTTGATACTCTTATATTAATATCAACCATAATATTCATGTTTATTCAATTCATGTAATAAACTTTTAAACTCATTTATGTGCGTGAATAATATAAGCTTATAAGAGAGTTTGTTATTTTTTTCTTCTCTCTCTCGATTCAATCAAGTGCCTCCCCACTGGCAAATGGGCTCCAAGAAGGGGGCCACTCTTCCAAATAGTCATTTATTTCTTGCACACAACCAGATATCGAGTATTTTCGAAATTTCAAGTTGATCAGATGAAAATGTCAAGAATCAAGATAACTCTGAACTCGTGGATGGTCTAGTGCGAGGCAAATCTTTGTATGTAGCCAAGAACGGATTGACGTTCTCCATTGGAGGAGCATTTTCCCCCATCGACGACTAATCAAAGGTTGTATCGATCGATCTCTCCCCAAGACTTGGTCCTGTGGTAATGATTGATCGCTGAAATGTTCATTCAATATACATTGTTGTAGGTAATAATTTCCATCTTTTGAAGCTCTCCATCGAGTCTGAGGACAGGGAAAATTCTGACGATACAGGAGCTCTTCCTTTTTGACAACTTCTTGCCTCTCCTGTTATAGTGTCAACAATAGTCAAGCAAACTGGTACTTCCAATGCTCCTAAACTTCATGGACACTACGGTTACTTGATAAGGATATTGCATCATATTTTGTCGCCAATCAACCACGATCATATTGTATCCAATTGTTTGATTCAAAATGTTGGTCTTCAATTTCCCAGACAAACATTTTCTTTGAATTGGGTGAAATTTTCAAGTATAATCACAGCGATTTAGTTTGATGAATCTTAACCGTACTGTCGCCAAGTTTTGACATCCTCTTTATAGTAGAAATAATGAGGTTTTTCCCAGTTCTATTCAGTGGAATGTAGATAGGTTACATTGATATTTTCTGGTGGCAATACAGTATAATCAAGACATTGAGGAACAATTCCACAAAAATTGGCGCTGGAAAAACACCCATAAGGTTCGTAATACTTTTTTTCCATTGGTGAATCAGTGATAAATCCAACGAAATCCAATTCAATGTCTTTCAGTGCCTTTTTGAGGAGCAAGAATGTGTCGTCATCTAGTCTTTCTGATATGTCATATGGCCAACCACAGAACGTTTTTTCTACACTAGTATCGAGAAGGTATTTGTTATTCACCCCTCTCACATCAGGTACTTTCTCAGTTGATCAAAATATCGAGCAGGAATGGTTGTTCCTACAACAGTCCATACATTCTCTACTCTCGAATTTTTCATAACTTTCACATTCGTACCTGACAAGTTGACATCTGTGTCATTCATAACCTCAAGAGTTCAGGAGTTTGGCTGAGGCTGCAAGTTGTTACTCCAATAGCTTCTTTCATAATTCTGAATTTGATTGCAGAGATTAAGACTTCGCCAAGTCTCCCAAGATTGGAATAACATCCAGGATGAGTTTTACATCCATTTACATAAAAATCGGTATGTTCCACATCGAATGGAGTCCCAAGAGACATCAGCTATCAGTTATATCAAAGCCACGCATAGCCTGACTGAGCATTTGTTCATTCCGATCATTTTGCTTCTTAATTTATTATTCAAATTTTTACAGCCCAAATGAGCCACCAAGGAATACTGGGAACATATTTTCTTTAACGATATTTAGAACTTGGTCGCGGATCCATCTGGTGATGCAATGCCTTTACAATAAGACCAGTGGTTCGGCACAAGCATATGGTCACTCGCGGGGGCGCGAACCCAGAATCTAGTGGTGAGATGCAAGCACCTTAACAATTGAACCACTAGTGAGCACCGCTATGTAGGGTATAATTTTGGAAATATCCAAGTCAGAATCTTGGCTCAATTATCCTCACATATCTTGATATCACAATAGTGCAAATTTTCCCATTTTAGCGAATTTAGTTCTCGACGCAGAACACCGGCAAGTGCTTTGAATTGAGCCATTCTAGCGAATGTTTCTTTCTCAGAGATTATAACTGATACCAGATCCTCGATATCATGAGGTAGAATCATTGCATATGATGTTATATCTCGTCTAAAATTTATGACATTCACACCATAATGTGGTTGTATCTCTCCTCTTTTGAAGATGGACACAACTGGATAATTCCTGGCGATCAACATTTGTTCGATAAGAGTTCAATTTTGGAGCTGCGACTGTACAGGACCTGGATTCATGTTATTCGTGGCAGTGAATTTTTGTATTACACGTTATCACGTGATATTATTCTAGAAGTTGATGGTTCATACGTGGTTACTCTTCCTCAATCTGAGTTCATACAACTGATGGTTGAGCCGGGGACCATGACAATGGTCAGAAAGATCGATGGTTCACAGCTTAGTCTGGATTTGGATAGATAGATTCGGAGATACTATGACAAAGGTAGAAAAGAATGTGACGAAGTGATTGGAGTCCTACAAACGTAGAGTAGTTTAGTAGAAGCCACACAGAGGGTGGGAGAAACTCATGTGGTTGAATGAAGGCTCTATGCCATTTGGAGACTAGAATACTAGAAAGATCGATGATCCTTAGTCCAAACGTAGTGAAGAGACTTTCTCGGATGATCAATTATTTTTTGAGAGTCTGAGGTATTTGAGATGACAAATCTCTATGAGAGGGAGAATTAGCATGTGTAAGAGACTGTCACTGTATGGTCGACTCTGGGGCCTGACTAATCATGGGAAACTCGATGGAAAATTGACCAAACATAGCTTAGTGAAAGGTAGAACTACTGTCATATGGATGAACAATAATCTATGAATCTGACACCCATCTGACTCAGCCTAGCCTAACCTAACTTAACCTAACATAAGAGGGCATGGGCTCCAACCCATTGTCATCACTCAACCTAATTAATGCTCGAGGGATAAGTTTCTCAGACTGGTTCTGGAGATATTCCTCGAAAATTTCTGTAACTGCGAATGTTGGCATCATTGAAGAGTAGAGAATCCCTCGTTGAAGAGAAATTTTGTACATTCTCTCCCTGGGATACGATTCAGATAAGACTGTTGTATCTCAATTGAGAATATGTCAGACATATCGCCCTGGGTTCATTTGGCTTTACTGTTTACCCCTACCTACCCTAGGGACCGGTACCCCACTGTTGGAGTACGGTTCCGTACCCCTGCTTTAAGATTTTCCCGTAGTATACCCCTAAACCCTTCTCTATTAGCTTCTACCTCTTGAAGGGCAGCTAGTTATGCTGCCCAACTTAGCTAAACCTCACTCCGAGTCACTACTAGGATTAGCCTCCCCCTAACTACCCATTAGTCTCTCCCTTTCTCTGGACCTACATGGTTCTTCACCGGTAGAGACCCTAATTGTTATACCCTTATCTTCCTGGCCCCTGGTAGAGTTACCTGAGGCCTTCCTTTCCGCTGATATTATGTTTTAAGCTTGACTTTATTAAACTTTATTCGTTACCCTATGCCAGAGGACCCCAGAAAATTTATGTTATATTTTATTTCGTTTCACCCTTAATACCCTACCCTCTTACACGTTCTATGCCAGAGGACCCCGGAAACTAATGATTTGTTTTATTTCGTTTCGCTCATCACATCCTACCCTCTTACAATATTTTTGATGATCTCATTGGTATCATTCTCCTAGTGTCCATCAGAGGAGGATGTATGATTGGACTGAACTCTCAACGTGTGGGAATATTCTTCAAAGATCTCAAATTGCGAGAAATATACACTTTGTGTGTATCAGGATGTACATGGTATCATTGATTGAACTGGAACCTGACTATATAACTCTTCTTCGGGAACTTCGAAATATCGCTTAGGAGTTGGAACAGGAAATACCAGTTGTGAATCTATTTGTCACTGAAGAATAGAAAACTTCAAAACAAACATAATGCTACTCGTTGTGATGCCAAAATAATCATTGGTGTTGTAAAGAAAAAAAATGGACAAAAGAATAGACTGAGAACTATCCCGTGCGACGTTCTAATTACAGAGATGCAGAAAATCAACAGCTCGAAATCTTGGTGGGAAAGTTTGTACATCAACATCGATCGAGTATTTACAAGAGACGAAGTGGGTTGAGGTATTGAGCGTAACGAATTTCTTTATGAAAAAGCAACAAGAGAAGTGATTCTCAAAGTCAACGAGGAGCTCGTAGTGGGAAAAGCGACTGATGAGGTATTGGAGCTGATGAGGATTGTTGAGCCTTGTTTCATCACTATGGTTGAAGGACGTGAACCTGATATGAGCATTCACTTGGATGAGTTCGTGCGCAAATACTCCGGAAAGAATCAAAAGGAAAGTAATGAAGTGTTGAAAGCAATTGAGGATGACAAGACCAAAGATCGTGAAACTAATTAGGATTCCACGTTTTAAAGCTCAGCAAAAAAAAAAGAAAAATGAAAAAAAATTATAATATATGTAATTGAAAATGTTTTACAGTAGCAATGTTAAAACAAATCCACTTTGAATTGTTATGTGTTGGTGTTGTAACCCAAGAGAACTCTTTGTAAACGCAAAAGAGTTAATTTACCTGTAATCATTTGTTTCATTTTAGTGTACGATGAGTGAGGTAACCGAGGTACATTTGGAGGCAACAACACGGTATGAATACCGTTTTGAAGAGCGCTTCAAGGTTGTCTCCGCTAGACCAACCAGAATGAAATTCTGACCATATCTGGTGGTTAGATCAAAAGAAGTTCTATTGGTAGAGATGGAACACGAAGGAAGGTCCATCATTCGGGAACTTAATAATATCGTTGCTGAATTGAAACTTCAACCCATTATGAACAAGTGAAAGAACCTTATATAATCAAAAATCGATGTTTTATCTATTATTGATATTGTACTGTCTTGATGCCTTGATGTTATTGTATACCCAGTATTGTAACTTAGTATTGTATTGCTATTGTATTTAAGTATTGTCATGAAAATGGGGACATTTTCCCTCAGATGGGGGGTGAATGCAGGGTTAAAATTAACCCTTTTCCCCGAAAGAAAAACATTCGGTGCTTCAATCCTTTTAAGGGATTGAAACACCGAATGCGGGAGCAAACATGAATCTAAACTACTGAAAAACCGAATAAAATTTCAGTCGAATTCTGACCAGCAATATTGATGGATATTTGAAAGAAAAAACCGCTTCAGCAAATTCTCGAGCAGTCACAGTATTTTTGGAATATCCAACGGCCAGTAGTACAGTACCATTTTCATTTATGGTTATTTGTGATTTGTGAGATCTTCTTAAATGCAATTCCATTTGCCAATGAGATCGGGCAGTGGCCACAAAAACCCGAGAACAAAATTTACATTTGACAATAGGTAATATTGTGTTCGATAAATGGTTATTCCCCAATATCGGATTGTGAATTTCCGCATACTCTTTTCTATTTTTGGGGGTTCGAGCTAAATTTTCAAGAATTTTTTTGTCTTTTAAAGGTATATTTAGAGTAATATTGTATGGTAATGTATTCCAATCGATTTCGCTCTTCTTATACTGACCATCAAAGGGCTTAGTCATGTTAGATATAGGAAACTGATGATGGGAAACTGATGTTTGTGGTGCATATCGCCCCCTACAAATTACCGTTTGTCGCACTGGTATTTTTCCAGTTGATGAAGTTGTTGATGACAGTGATGATGATGATGATGATGAGGGTGGTGGTGGTGGTGGTGGTTGTGCTTTTTGATAGTGGTAAGGATGATGAAAATTTTTGAAAAATTTTCGAAAATTTTTGTATGATGAACTTTTATATGATGATGCTATTGCTGATGATAATAATGATGATGAGGAAGGAATAGAAGTTGTTGGAATAGTTGTTGTCGATAGAGGTGTGTTTGCTCCGATGTGCCCACCACAATTATTATGGAGTCCATTCAAATGACATATCAAATTTGCTTGATCTTTTACAGTTGTTTGTTCGTTATTACCAAATGACAAAACGTATTCAGAGTAAAGATGGATGAGTTGGCACGTTATACTCCCAATTCGGTCAACCAAATTGGCCATCGAGCGTCTTTCACCATTTATTGGCTGTTGTTGTTGTTGTTCATCATAACCAAGTGTATTGTTATTGTTTTTACTTTGTGGAGGGGTTTCTGGAGGGGATTGTATCAGTGTTTCAGATGCTCAATGATGAATCACTGATGGCGACATCGGTGGGTTTGATGAAAATTGGTTTAGTGGTACAGTGGCATTGTGCCAATTTCGATTCGATGATGTAAAGTCTATTGGTTCATCATCTCTTATTGTTTTTTGTGGTTTACCTCTTTCTCCCTTCCCTTCGTCTATTACTAGCATCTCCACTTGCAAATATTTTTCACAATCATCACCAATGTATGGGTCATCACCACCACTATTTTCAAACCGGTTGTCTGTATTGATATTGGTGGGCGAAGCTGGTGTTGTAGTTTTGGTATCGTAGCTGGTGTGAGGAATCGGGCTGGTTTCAGAATTTGTAATAATCGTGGTCGTAGTGGTTGTATTTGCGGAGGTAGTAGTCGTTTGACTGATATCACTTTCAACATCATTTGATGATGGTGAACAATTAATTACACTTGTGGCCAATTCAATTCTGGGATTTTCGATTCCCATATTGGCATTCTTTGAATTGGAATAGAAAGATCCATTATATATAAATGAAATTGAATTTGATAGATCAAAGCAAAAACTTGAGTGCTTGAAGAACTAGTTAAATTAAAGTGGCTCTGGAAAGCGAAAAGTATCGGTATTTATACATGTATGTATACACAAAGTACTGTCAAAGGCAATATTGAATCGCAATCTTGGTCAGCATAAACTTGATTATCATCACACACACACACACACACATACATATTACATATTACATACATTGACAGTCATCGTTTGAATGTTCTGCACATTGGTGAGAAAACCGGAAAATAGTCACATAAAGTGACAGTTTTAAAA